>PVKM010035301.1:0-15232 GCA_004027735.1 Carollia perspicillata | reverse complement strand
ACCAAGTTGAGAACACTGAGATTGGCATCCACAATGCAACCCCGAACTGATTTGCGCTTTCGCTCTCCAGTTCTCCTTGGTCGGTAACAGGAATGCCCCTTGCTCAGCAACAGGCGGACGCGGCCATGAGTCAAGACACCCTGCTTCATGGGGAAACCTTGTTTGTCGTTCCCACCACTGATTCGAACCACATAACCCTGTAGGCAATACAATGATGGATTATGAAATATAATTTGAAACTTCTCAACATAAACTTTTCTCCAGCCACTCAGTTTTGTCTCCATTTCCAATTTGCCAAGTTCAATTAGCAAATTCCTTTCAGTCAAGACATGTTTCTAACCTATGTTTTACTAGATATATAACAATATCAGAGGAGTATTAGTATCAACAAACAGCAAATAAACCAGAAACATCCCTTCCTAGCACTTTTAATGACACCCTTTGGAAACTTTTAGCTGGCTAAGCAAATACTTGTTTTCTCATGTGCTCAACGAAACCCTGCCAGGTGATACCTCTACCTTACGGGATGACATTTGCAAGTAACTTACCCAAGATCAGCAGACAGAACCCGGAGTTTGAAACCCATTACACATACTAATTACCAATGGCATTAACTACCTTTCTTAAATACCTGCAACAATTCAATTCGGTAGTCAACTTTTACCTTCCACTCTTCGCCCAGAGCGTCAGCAGCAACTTCTGTGGCCATACGCTTCTCATAAAAAGTACGAAGTTTGCGTTCATCATCCACTTCAATTAGTTTCTGACAGCCAGTGGCTGGGAAAGAGATGTTCAGCTAAGAATTAAGAGACGGGTGGGGGGAAAAAAACTTTATGAAAACTACAAAACCACCTACCAAAAAGGGTATCGTAAAAAGCCTTCCATGTCACCCCACACACAATATGTGCAAAGTCTGAAATCAATTTTATTCACCATAAAGCACGTGCGTGCATAATAACGCGCAACAAGCACCGCGCTAAAAATAGGACTTTCATTACGTAGACCCTGCAGAATGACTCCGGGGGCAAAAGGTGCTCCGCAGCCGCTCATCCTCTTGGAGTAAGGAGCCCAAACTACGGCAGGGCCGCATCCGCCGCAGCTAGGCCCAAGGTCGCCGCCACCATTGCGCTCCCGGGCTAGCCCAGCTCCAGTCGCAATCGCTCCCCATCCGCGCTCTCAAGGAGCGCTAGCTCCAAGACAGAGAGCTTTCTCTTACCTCAGAACCTTCTCTACCTAGAGCCAGAGTTTTGGAGAGCTACAGCTGCGGCAACGCCGTGTATTGAGGTTCGATTCCCGTTCCCCAAGCCTAACCTACAGCTGTCATCCCTTCCTACCTTCATCTTGAAGCAGCCGACCGCCTCCCAGACGCCACGGAAAAGAGGGCTAGTTTCCGCTTAGTCCAGATCACATAGTCACTTCCAGTTCTCGCGAGATAGGCAAGGACGGGGGTAGCGGAAGTGATCGTGTGTAGACGGCACTTCCGAGGGCGGGATTAATCTGAAGTCCGGAAGTGCGCCTGGCAGTCCCAGCTACACGTGTGGACAGGGTTTAGCGTGGCGGCTGGTTTAGTCCTGAAGGTTTGACTCTCCCTTGCCTCATCTTTCCCGCATTACTGTTGGCTAGGTCAGGGGCCCAACTCTGTTTTGGACACTGCTACCAAACAAGGAGGGCGGGACCAGAGTGCCGCTCTCCTCGGTTCTCTTTTACCTCGGGCTCGAAAGACTTCCGGTTGGGTAGTTTACCTTGTCCTAGTTCCGGCCGTTCCCTGCAAGACGCTCCGACAGCCCTAATTTGTTTTCTCCTTAAATACTCGATCATCAGTTTGCCTTCCAGCAACTCTGTAATCATTGTTCCACTATTACAGAATGACACCCTCAGCCACCCTGTCGCGCCAGCCAGTAATCAATCAATGCCCACTAAATAGTCTTATTGTTTTGTCTTGCCTCTGCGATCTTTTTGAAACGCAATATTATATCACCACTTTGCTGGATATGAACCATTTATTTTCACTTAAATTAAATACTTTCCAAACTCCTTATCCTGGCATTACAAGCTTTCCATAGTCCCAAACTCACCTATTGCCATTGGATAATGCCATGAAGGTCTTTAGAATTAGATGTCCCTCCTAAGGGGTCTTTTCTGACCACCCTGTCTCAAATAGTGTCCCTCTCATTCTCTGGCAGAGCACTGTTTTCCTGTATAGGACTAATGATACATAAATGAGTTGTTTATGGTCTGTCTCCTCTGCTAGATGAAAAATTAAGCCAGGGCTTATGTCTTATCTTTACCATGGTATGTATATCAGGACGCAGCAAAGTGCGTGGCACATAAGTACGTGCTTAGTAAGTATTTTTAAATGAGTATAACCCTAGCTCTGGTATGTATTAGTCTGCTAGAGTGTGGTATAGAATGGTGCCAGCCATCAGAGGGAGAATAAATGAAACGAATTACTGTAACTCTCGAATCAGCAATGATGCAACTCTTAATAGTAAAGATGTGGGAAAGATGCAGTTCATTTGACAGTCCTGAATATTTCTGGGAGAACAGAATGAGAATCCGGGTGATGTAAATAATTTTTAATATCCAAGATTGTTACATCCCATCTTCCACTGTAGTATCACAACGTTTTGCACTTAGGCCTGCTTCACGTTCGAAGTTGAAAGATTCCACTAAATCCTGTTGGATCATCTGCCATTAAAACACAGGGTGTTGGTGAAATAATGCATTTAAAACCTGTGTATATAATTTTTTGTTGTGAAAATGACACAACAAAAATCATTTTTAAGTGAAAAATTCAGTGGCATTCAGTATATTCACAATGTTGTGCTACCACCACCTGTGTCTTAGTTCCAAAACATTTCATCATGCCCAAATGAAACCCTGTACCCATTAAGCAGCCGCTTCCTATTCCCTTCTTTCATCAGCCACTGGCAAACACAGTAGTTGCCAGAATCTGTGTTCTGTCTCTATGATTTAGTTATTCCTTACATTTCATATAGGAATTAATATGTGACCTTTATGTCTGGCTTCTAATATTTTTGAAGTTTATCCATGTTATAGCATGCATCAATACTTCATTCTTTTTATGACTGAACAAAATCCACTATATATGGGCCACAATTTTTTTTTATCTGTTCATCCATTGATGGACTTTTGGGCTGTTTCCAACTTTTGGCTATTGTGAATACTGCTCATATGTTTGAGTGCCTGTTTTCAGTTCTTTGGGATATATACCTTGGATGGGAATTGCCGAGTCAGTCATATGGTAATTCTGCGTTTAACACTTGGAGGAACTGCCTAATTCACAGTAGTTGAACTATATTATATTCCCACCAGCAGTGTATGAGGGTTCCAATTTCTCGACCTCCTGCTCAACACTTATTAGTTTATTCTCTTTCTTTTTTTAAAAAAATTATAGCTATCCTAGTGAGTGTGAAGTGGTACCTCATTGTGGTTTTGAGTTGCATTCCCCTAATGATGTTGAACATCATTTTAAGTACTTATTGGCCATTTCTTTGCAGAAATGTATTCCAAGTCCTTTGCCCATTTTTTTTAGCCGTATTTATTTTTATTGAAGTTGTTGTAGGAGCAAACATAAAGTCCAGGACTATTGCTTGGTTTTCTTTATGAATTTTTAAACTATTATAAACACATTGTTTGCCATCTTAACCATTTTTAAGAATATATACAGTTCAGTAGTGTTAAGCATATTTACACTGTTGTGAAACAGGTCTCCAGAACTTTTTTTATCTTGTAAAACTAGACCTCTACACCCATTGTACAACAACTCCCTCTCCCTCCTCTCCCAGTCTCTGGTGACCATCGTTATGCTTTCTCTTTGTATGAATTTAACCACTTAAGGTACTTCCTATACAGTAGTCATCATTTTGTGACTGGCTTATTTTACTTAGCATAATGTCCTCAAGATTCATCCATGTTATAGCATGTGACAGGATTTCCTTTGTCAGTCTGAATAATATTTCATTGTATCTATATACCACATCTTTATCTGTTCATTTGTTGATAAACATTTGGGTTGCTTCCAACTTTTAGCTATTGTGAATAATGCCACTATGAACATAGGTGTGCATATATCTCTTTAAGACCCTGCTCTCAATTCTTTTGGCTATTTACCCAGAGACAGGATTGCTGGATCATATGGTAGTTCTATTTTTAATTTTTTGAGGAAATTCCATTCTGTTTTCCATAGCAGTTGTACCATTTTATAATCCCACCTCCGTGCATAAGGGCTCCAAACCCATTTTTTAATTTGCTTGTTTTTGTTGAATTCTAAGAATTCTTTATGTATTCAGATACTACATTCCCATTAGAAATGTGATGTGCAAATATGTTCTCCCATTCTGTAGGTGTCTTTTTACTTTCTTGATAATGCCCTTTGATCAACAATCATCTTAAATTTTGATGAAGTCAGTTTATCTATTTCTTCTTTACTTGGTCATGCTTTTGGTGTCATATCTAAGACAAATCCATTGCCATATCCCAAGTCATATGATTTACCCCTATGTTTTGTCCCCAGAATTTTATGTTTTCAGTCAAAATGATTGTTAACCCATTTTAAATTAATTTGTTAATATGGTGTGAGGGCCCTCCCAATGGACTCTCCTGTGAGACTGGCAATTTCTCTCACTGTCGCAACAGCCACAAGTGTTTACAGCCAGAGGTTTTGAGGCTTTATTTCCCTGAGATGGAACCCTGTGTTACAAAGTTTGTCTCACTCCCCAGTTATTCCTCCTGGTTTATTTGCATGTGAATGTGCAGATACCTGGTTAGCCAGCTACTGCCTCCCCCACCCAGTCTGCCAGCTGCCACCTTGCTGCGCATCCTCTCTGCCTCAGCTGCCCATCTCCTCCCCTCCTACAGGTCTGGATGAATGTTTCTTCTTTAGCTCCTTGGTTGTTGGACTTCCAGACAGTTCGATTTTCTGGCAGTTCTGGTTGTTTATTTTTAAATTTGTTGTTGTCCTTTTTGTTGTGGGATGAGGCAATGTATACCTACATCTCCATCTTGGCCTGAAGTCCCTAATTGTTATTTCTGATAGCATTCTGATGGATTCTTTAGGATTTTCCATATATCTGATCATGTCATCTGTGAATGGAGGTACTTTTGCCTCTTCCTTTTCAATTCGAATACCTTTTATTTATTTTTCTTGCCTAATTGTTCTGGTTAGACCTTCCATAAAAATGTCAACTAACAGTGTTGAAAGCTGATATCCTATGTATGTAATCTTGGTTGTAAGTTTTAGAGTCACCTGAAAACTGTTGAAGAATCAAAATAATAGCTAGGATTTTGGCTCCATTTTCTTTCTTTTTTTGAAAATATATTTTATTGATTATTCTATTACAGTTCTCCTATTTTCCCTCCTTTATTCCCCTCCGCCCTGCATACTGCCTCCCACCCATATTCCCCCGCTTTAGTTCATGTCCTTGGGTCATATAACTTCTTTGGCTTCTCCATTTCCTATACTATTCTTAATATCCCCATGTCTATTTTGTATTTACCATTTACGCTTCTTATTCACTGTACCATTTCCCTGACTTTCTCCTCTCCTCCCCTTCACCCTGCTGATAACCCTCCATGTGATCTCCATTTCTGTGATTTTGTTCCTGTTCTAGTTGTTTGCTTACTCTGTTTTTGTTTTAAGTCCAGTTGTTGATAGTTGTGAGTTTGAAGTTATTTTCTGTTCATACTTTTGATCATCTTCTTTTTCTTAGATAACTCCTTTAACATTTCATATAATAAGGATTTGGTGATGATGAACTCCTTGACTTAATCTGGGAAGCACTTTATCTGCCTTTCCATTCTAAATGATAGCTTTGCTGGATAGAGTAATCTTGGATGCAGGTCCTTGCCTTTCATGGCTTCAAATACTTCTTTATAGCCCCTTCTTGCCTATAAGGTTTCTTTTGAGAAATCAGCTGGTAGTCTAATGGGAACTCCTTTATAGGTAACTGTCTCCTTTTCTCTTGTGGCTTTTAAGATTCTCTCCTTTTCTTTCATCTTGGGTAGCTTAATGATAATGTGCCTTGGTGTGTTCCTCCTTGGGTCCAACTTCTTTGGGACTCTCTGAGCTTCCCGGACTTCCTAGAAGTCTATTTCCTTTGCCAGATTGGGGAAGTTCTCTTTCATTATTTGTTCACATAAGTTTTCCATTTTTGCTCCTCCCCTTCTCCTGGCACCCCCTATGATTTGGATGTTGGAACGTTTAAAGATGTCCTGGAGGTTCCTAAGCCTCTCCTCATTTCTTTGAATTCTTGTTTCTTCATTCTGTTCTGGTCGAATGTTTCTTTCTTCCTTCTGCTCCAAACCGTTGATTCGAGTCCTGGTTTCCTTCCCATCACTGTTGGTTCCCTGTAGATTTTTCTTTATGTCATATAATGCAACCTTCATTGCTACCTGGATCTTTTTTGTGCTGTTAATGCTGTTTTATTACACTCACATAGACTTTTTTCCTGAGCCATTTGAAAATAAATTCCAAACACAATGAAATGTTATCTCTGAATACTTCAGCATGCGTCTTCTAAGAAGGTATTCTGCCACATATGCTCAATATCATAATCACACCTAAAACTTAATTTTATTTAGGTATCATATATAAATTTTACCAATCATCCCCAAATATCTTCTTTACCCTTCCACTCCCTGTCCTCACACTTTCCAGGAGCTAATCAAAGTTCATGCATTGAATTTGATTATTAAGTCTCTTTAGATTAATTGAGAGCAATTGCTCCCAGCAGCACACCCTTGTTTTCTTTACTTCTTATGACATTGATTTTATGATTGCAAGTCACGTATCTTGTGGAATAGCCCACATTCTGGATTTGTCTGATGATTTCCTCACATTTAGATTCAAGATACCTTTAAACTACCTCTTTGTCCTTTTGCCATAAACCCATTAGTCTTTGAGACATTTATTCTGGCACAAATATTCTAGATTCACTTTGTTCTTATATTGCGTGAGATCCTGAATCAGCCAGATCTCTTGAGAACTTTGTTTCCGTTGAGTGGAGTGTGGTATTTGGAAACCAAGATCTGGGTGTTAGATGTGCTCATGGTTTCTTGGGTGTCATTGATAGGAGGTCCTATCACTGGATAAGCTAATATATATAAAAGTACATTTTAGATGAGTATATACTGATATTCCTATTCAACTCTAACCCTATAAGATTCTATTTTTTTCTACATTTGCATGTTTCACAGTGAAAACCCTGCTTCCCAAGACATTGATGGAGTATTTTCTCTATATCCTACAATATATACAAAATAGTTTCAGGGTTATGAGACTAATATAACTATAGTTAGCAAACCTTGTAAGTAAAATTTAAGATTTCCTTGCAGTTTTTTTGGTCCCTAGACTATATCCCCCACCAGCAATGTATAGTTAGAATTCTGTACTCAAAAATTTCTTGAGCCCTGGCTGGTATAACTCAATGGATTGAGCGCGGGCCTGCAAACCAAAGGATAGAGGTTTGATTCCCAGTCAGGGCACATGCCTGGGTTGCGGGCCAGTTCCCAGCAGGGGACACACAAGAGGCAACCATACATTGATATTTCTCTCCCTAACCCTTCCCCTCTAAAGATAAATAAATAAAATCTTAAAAAATTTTCTTGAAATTAATTTTTATCTGATTATATTTCAACTTGACATATATTGTTAGGGTAATTCATTTCTGTTTACATTTGTCCCTTGGTTCCAGAATACGCCTCAGATAATAAAATCTACAGATGTTTAAGTCACTTACATGAAACGGAGTAGTATTTGCATGTAAACTGTGTACATCCTTCCATATACAGCCCTACCTCACTTTATTGAGCTTCACAGATATGTTTACAAATAGCAGGTTTTGTAGCAACCCTACTTTCAGCAGTATATTGGTGCCATTTTTTTGAACAGCATTTGCTCACATCGTGTCTCTCACATTTTGATAATTCTCACAACATTTTTCAAACTTTTTAAATTATATTTGTTATAGTGATTTGTGATTAGTGATCTTTGATGTTACTAGTGTAATTATTTTGGGATGTCACATAAGATGGCAAACTTTTTATTTTTAATTTTTATTTATTGATTTTTAGAGAGGGGGGTGAGAGAGACATCCTTTCATTGTCCCACTTATTTATGCATTTATTGGTTGATTCTATTTTTTAAGATTTTATTTATGTTTAGAGTGAGGGGAAGAGAGGGGGAGAAACACTGATGTGTGAGAGAAACATCGATCAGTTGCCTCTCGCACACTCCCAACCAGTGACTTGGCTTGCAGCCCAGACTTGTGCCCTGACCAGGAATCAAACCAGTGACCTTTCAGTTTGCAGGATGAGCCAAACCCACTGCACGTCACCAGTCAGGCCATTGGTTGATTCTTGTATGTGCCCTGACCAGAGATCAAACCTGCAACTTTGGTGTATGGGGATGGCACTCTAACCAACTGGGCTACCTGGCTGGGGCATAAGATGGCAAAGATAATTGAGAAAAGTTGTATGTGTTCTAACTGCTCCACCAAGCAACCTTCCCCCATCTTCCTCCCTCTACTTGAGCCTCTCTATTCCCTGAGACACACAATATTGAAATCAGTCCAGTTACTAACCCTACAATGGTCTCTCAGCATTCAAGTGAAAGGAAGAGTAGCACATCTCTCGCTTTAAATCAAAAACTAGAAATGATTGCATTTAGTGAGGAAGGGATGCTCAAGGCTGAGATAATTTGACAACCAGGCCTCTTGTGCCAGTCAGCCAAGCTGTGACTGCAGAGGAAAAGTTTTTCAGGAAACTAAAAGTGCTACTCTAGCCCTGGCCAGGTAGACTAGTCAGTTACAGTGTTGTCCGAACATTGCAAGGTTTCGGGTTTGATCCCTGGTGGAGGCACATGTAGGAGTCAGCCAATGAATGCATACATGAGTAGTGCAACACGTCAGTGTTTCTTTCTCTCTCTCTCTCCCCCCCTCACTCTCCCCCCGTCCCCCTGCCCCTTCCCCTCTCTAAAACCAAAAAATTTAAAAAATGTTATTTTTTAAAGATTTTATTTATTTATTTTTAGAGAGAGGGGAAGGGAAGGAGAAAGACAGGGAGAAAAACAGCAGTGTGTGGTTGCCTCTCATGTGCCCTGTACTGGGGACCTGGTCTGCAACCCAGGCATGTGCCTTTACTGGGAATTGAACCAGCGACCCTTTGATTTGCAGGCCCATGCTCAATCCACTGAGTTACACCAGCCAGGGCAGAAAAAAAGTTTAAGTACTACTCCAGTGAACATACAAATGATAAGAAAGTGAGACAGCCTTATTGCTGATAAGGAAATATTTCGTCGTCTGGATAGAAGGTCAGACCAGCCACAGCCTTCCCTTAAACCAAAACCTAATCCAGAGCAAGGCCCAGCTCTCTTCCATGAAGTCTGAGAGAGGTGAGGAAGCTGCAGAAGGAATGTTTGAAGCTAGCAGAGGTTGGTTCGTGTGGTTTAAGAAAAGTTGTCCCCTTAACATAAAAATGCAAGGTGAAGCAACAGGAGCTGATGTAAAAGCTACAGCAAGCTATCCAGAAGATGCAGTTAAGGTAATGAAGGAACATGGCTACACTAAACAACAGATTTTCCGTGTAGACAGAACAGCCTTACATTGCAAGAAGATGCCATCCATCTAGGACTTCCGTAGCTAGAAAGGGGAAGTCAGTGCTGGTCTTCAAGGCTTCAAAGGGCAGGCTGAGTCCCTAGGTAGGGGCTGGTGCAACTGGTGACTAAGTCAAAGCCAATCCTCGTTTACTATTCTGAAAATCCTAAGGCCCTTAAGAATTATGCTAAATCTGCTCTGCCTATGCTCTGTAAATAGAACAACAAAGCTTCTGTGATAGCACATCTGTTTACAACATGGTTTACTGAATATTTTAAGCCCACTGTTGAGACTTACTGCTCAGAAGAAAAGATTTTTTTCAAAATATTACTGCTTATGGATAATGCAGCTGGTCACCCAAGAGCTCTGATGGAGATGTACAATGAAATTAGTGTTGATTTCATGCCTGCTAAAACAACATACATTCTGCAGTTCATGGATGAAGGAGTAATTTAAACTTTCAAGCCTTACTATTTAAGGAATGCATTTTGCTATAGCTGCCACAGGTAGTAATTCCTTTGATGGATCTGGGCAAACTAAACCAAAAACCTTCTGGAAAGGTTTTTCACCATTCTACATGCCAGTAAGAAAATTTGTGATTCATGGGAAGAGGTAAAAATTTCAACATTAACAGGAATTTAGAAGCTGATTCCAGCCCTCATGGATGACTTTGAGGAGTTCAAGACTCCAGTGGAGGAAGTAACTGGGTGTGGTGGAAATAGCAAGACAAGTAGAATTAGAAGTGGAGCCTGGAGAGGTGACTGAATTGCTGCAGCCTCACAATGACAAAACTTTAACAAGGAGGAGTTACTTCTTATAGATGAGGAAAGAAAGTTGTTACTTGAGATGGAATCTACTCCTGGTGAAGATGCTGTGAAGACTGTTGAAAGGACAACATGAGATTTAGAATGTTACATGGGACCCTGGCCCATGGGGTCCATGTGTTGTGGATGTGGTGAACAAATTCACATGGACTGCAGAAGTCCTGGGGAGAAAAAGGGACAGCATGGCCACTCTCTGAGAGAGCCCCAACCCCTGCCTGGACAGGCTTTTATTGCTTCTCTGGGCATATTACATCGAGGATGGTCCTCGTTTACTATGCACAGGTTTCCTTGAGGCAGTTACCTTTTACAGAAAACAAAGGAGAGGATGTTGCTAATTACATCAGAGAAGCATATTTGCAAATGCAAAGGGAAAAGTGGTTGAACTAGTTACACTTGTTCTTGGGAGGTTTAGCATACATAGATTTTAGGAAGTTACTTTTAAGATACACAGAAAACATTTGCTGCCTCAATGCAGGGTGGGGGAGTTTTAGCAAGAGCAAGCCTCAAAGCTTAGGTACAATGCAGGCCTGATTCCCCATGGGAGAACCTATCTGTGGGCATGGGTCCTGTGTGGTAACCTTGCTCCCCATTGGTTTTCTGAATCAGGGGCTAGGCTACATTCCCCATGCCACGCAGAACGGTCCCCTATATTACATAAACTTAGTTGATGAAGAAGCGTCAGGGTTTCAGAGGATCTACTCTAGTTTTGAAAGAAGTTCTACTGTGAGTAAAATATTATGTATCAAATAGCATCACATGTTACAGAGAAGTTATTCTTGAAAGGCAGAGTCAATGTGGCAAACTTAATTATTGTCTTATTTTTAAGAATTGCCACAGCCTCCCCAACCATCAGCAACCATAATCCTGATCAGTAAGCAGCCATCAACGCTGAGGCAGAGCCCTCTACCAGCAGAGAGATTTTGACTCACTGAAGGCTCAGATGATGGTTGGCATTTTTTAGCAATAAAGTATTTTTAAATTGAGGCACACACATCATTTTTCTAAACATAACACTGTTGCACACTCAATTAGACTATGGTATTGGAAACAACTTTTATAAGCACTGGTAAACCAAACAATTCATATGACTCACTTTACTATGATGTTCACTTTATTATGGTGGTCAGGAACTAAAACCACAATATCCACAATATATGCTTGTACTTTAAGTCATCTCTAGATTTCTTATAATACCTAATACAATGTAAATGCTATGTAAATAGTTTTTATACTATATTTTTTAGGGAATAATGACAAGGAAAAAAAGTCTGTCCAGTACAGATGCAACAACCATCATAGGCCTAACTACATAGCACAAGTCAGCAATAACTTAACATATTTTTCTAAATGTTTATCATCTGCATTTAGTTGAATTGATGGATGCAGAACTCACAGATACAGTGGGCTGACTATATGTTAAATTTTGTAGTTTTCTTTTTAATCCTTTCAATTTATTTTGAAAATATTTACATAGGAGTCAAAACTGTATAAAATGAATACAAAAAGTAGTAAGACATTCCTTGCTCAATCCCCCTCATCCCACCAGCCAGCAACAACTTGGCATCCATCTAGAGACAAAAGTGCCCTTGTGGGAACTTTGGGATCCAGGTAGATTGTGAAAGTCCTGTGTAGTCTAATACTGAGGAGAGTCATTTTGACAAGGCAGCCCCACACCCGGGCTGCTGGCTCACTGACCATGGTTGAGGCTACAGACCCAGAAATGGCTTCATATTCCTGAGCAGTTGTTTACAGCCTTGTTTGGCTTTGGTCCTGTCACAGCATCATGTGCTAGGGGATCCAGGAAGAGTCGTGCCAATCTAGGCATCAGGTAAT
Organism: Carollia perspicillata; assembly: GCA_004027735.1. Lineage (NCBI taxonomy): Eukaryota > Metazoa > Chordata > Mammalia > Chiroptera > Phyllostomidae > Carollia > Carollia perspicillata. Next base: position 2,961 of record PVKM010035301.1, on the reverse strand, counting down.
TGGCATACAGACTGCAGTCCTGGCTGCGGACCCTGAAGTGGCACATGAACTAGCTCCAGCCACTCACCTGTGATCAGGTGCTTCTGGAAGAAAGCCAGCTAAATTTAGTCAAACTATAGATTTTGAAGTCGTCCTGTAACTGGGCTCCAGCCCATCTTAGGTGCAGTCTGTGAACAGTCTCACTGGCAGAAGGACCCAGCAGGAAACACTCCTGTCTGCGTCCCAGAGATCCTGAAAGAGCCCTATACTTGACTCAGGCCTCACTAGCCATGGTCAGGGAACAGTCCTGACCGCCCAGGAATCTGGCAGGAAACATGCCAGTCCATGCCTTGAGAGCCAGACCTGGAGACTCAATGTTAGCTATGAAACCTGAGATAGGCCTGGGCCTTGGTTTCAGACCTTAGCCACAGTCCAGATCCAGTCCTGCCTACTCAGAGATCTATCCAATTAACCTGGCCCTCCCAGGGACCGGGTGGGAACTACCTTCATCCATGTACCTGGTAATACACTTGCTATCTAAGGACCCTGCTGTGAAACCTGAAGCAAACCCTTATCCTAGCACCACCCTATTGAACAAGGTACTGGAGGCAGTCCCATCCTACCAGGGACCAGACAGAATCCATGCTGCACAAGGCCCTGTTACCAAGCCCCACCACCATGAACCCCACTGTAAACCCAGCAACATCCTCATTGTTGGCTCCACCCTAACAAGACTTATTCTAGAAGTAATCCCATCAGCCTGGGAGCTAACAGGACCTTGAAGAAATATCTGCACCCTCTTGTTTATTGCCAAATTATTCACAATAGCCAAGACATGGAAACAACCTAAGTGTCTAATCAATGCATTAATGGATAAAGAAAATATGTGCACATAAAATGGAATATTATTCAACTATGAAAAGAAGGAAAATCTACCATTTGCCACAATGTGGGTGGACCTTGAGGGCATTGTGCTAAGTGAAATAAGTCAGCAGACAAAGACAAATACTATATGATCTCAATTATATGTGGAGTCTTGAAACAAAAAAAAACTGCCCTGGCTGGTGTGAGCTTTGTGGATTAAGCATTGGCCTGTGAACTGAAAGGTTGCTGGTTCAATTCCAAGTCAGCACACATGCCTGGGTTGCAGGCCAGGTCCTCAGTTGGGGACGTGTGAGAGGCAACCGATCAATATTTCTCTTGCATATCAATGTTTCTCTCCCTCTCTTCCTCCCTTTCCCTCTCTAAAAATAAATAAAAACAAAAATCTTACAAAAAATGAAACTCATAGAAACAGGTTAGTATAGTAGTTGCCAGGAATAGTGAGTAGGGGAAATGAGATGTTTTGGACACACCGAGTGCGAAGTGTCTATGGGATATACAAGTGGAGACATCCAGTAGGCTGTTGGGCACACAGGTTTGGAGGGCATTTATCACAGTAAAAGGTGGGCTTTGAGTAGGGACCTGTAGTAATTTGCTAGGGCTCCCATAACAAAATGCCACAAACTGGTGGCAAAACAGCAGAAATTTATCTTCTCACAATTGTGGAGCTAGAAGTCAGCTAACAAGATATTGGCAGGCTTGGTTTCTTCTGAGGCCACTTCCTGGCTCATAGATGGTGATCTCTGTGTCTTCACATGCTCATTCTGCTGTGTTCTAATCTTTTCTTATAAGGACATCAGTCATTGGATTAAAGCCCATCCTAATAACCTCATTTTAACTGAATGACTTCTTTAAAGACCATATTGCCAAATACAGTCACATTCTGAAGTACTGAGGGTTAGGACTTTAATATAAGAATGGGGTTGGGGAGATTGATAATTCAAGTTGAAGTAAACCTAGAAGCAATCAGTAAAGGTAAAATTTTTCCTAATTCACTAAGTGAGTTTTTTACTATATTTGAGATAAGGGATATTTTGTAAAGAGAGGTATAAATACAGAAAGAAAGTAGTAAGGGAGGAAATGCATTTGTGCATTTTTAGTAAGCTGTTTCATATTTGGCCAAAGTCAAGGAAACAAGAAAAAAAGATCATTTTTGGACACAAAAAAGCTAAATTCCAAGGGCAGTTTCTGCTGATAGGAAGAAACTAATTTTAAAACATGTCACACTTTTTGGGAAAGGAAGTTAAATTTTTAAAAAAATTAAGCTAAGAATACTTGGCATTTTTTCTGTAACTATATTCAGGAGCAAGAATTACAAGATTTCCTACCCCACGGGTCAGGGACTAAGGGATGGTTTTAAGAGTTGTGAAAAATAAGCTCTGTCATACATTTATGAAATAATTGGTGGTAGGCAGGAAGGAAAGAGGATGACAGGGAAAGTGTGAGAATAAACCTGTTTTGAAAAAAAAATCAGATCAAGTCACTGTTTCAAGGCAGTCATTTTGCCTCATGTGTTTTCATTCCTTAATAGCAATGTGACCTTGGACAACTTACTCTCTCTGTGCCGTAGTTTCTCCATCTAAAAAAATGGTGACAGCACCTTCCTCCTAGAGTTCCTGCCATGGATAAGTGAACTAATATGTAAAAAAAGTTAAACGGTTCTTGGTGCACAGTAGACTTTCAATGAGTGTTAGCTATTCTCGTCATCCCTGCCACCACATCATCATTCACTCATGTCCCTCTGACTTTGCCTACGTCATTCTCACTGCTGTCTGCTTTAAGCTGTGCTGCTTTGGGGAGTCTTTCCATAGTATTCCCACCCAAGCTGACCTTGCTACAAACTGGGGATGGAAGTCTGAACTTGGAGCTAAAGTGTTCTGGATTGATTCAGATGGTGGACACCCTCTTCAGATGGTGGGGAGGATCTTCAACATCATTCAACAAACATGTGATGAGCACCTAATTTAAGGCAGATAGCATTGGGCCGGGGTTGAGAGATGAAAAGGGAGGGTCCAGATGGCCCCTGATCTCAGGGCATTTTTTACTTAATGGAGAAAGAAACACATAAGCCAACAACAACAACAACAACAACAACAACAA
>PVKM010035300.1:0-15145 GCA_004027735.1 Carollia perspicillata | reverse complement strand
ATACAGTTCAATTTTATGGCAGTTCTGGTTATTTTTTGTTTTTAAATTTGTTGTTCTTCTTTTGGTTGTGTGAGGAGGCAAAGTGTATCTACCTACACCTCCATTTTGCCTGGGAGTCTATAATGTTTCTCTGTTCTTCTTATAGAAGTCCCTTTAACAATTTTTGTACTGGTTCTGATGCTTCTTGAAAGGGAGTCTGGTGCAGGTCAGTGTCAGATGCAGCCTATAACTAGACTTGGGCTACATGTCTGGAGCTACCAAGCAATCTGCAGTTTATGGCTGCCTCTGTTGTGTCTGAGTGCATGTGGAACATATCCGGCTGTGTACAAAGGTTGCTTCCACTAGCTCCAAGCCTGGAGTCAGGTCAACAAAAGGATGAAGGCACCCCAAGATCTGTCTCCCCCTATCAGCTGCTCTGCCACCCCCTGAGGATGCCTATTTTTCCTTGAGAGCCTTTCAGAACAATTCTTTACAGTGGCCCTGGCCTGGCTGCAGCCTACAATCTTCTCCAGAAGGCATGAGCTCAACAGCACAGGGACACTGGGATTCACAAGGGCAGGGATAGTGAATCTCCTGTGGGGAAAGGTGTTAGTTAAGTGTATAGGGAGTGAAATGGCCCCTACTCCAATGCCAAACAACTCAGTCTTTCCTAGAACAGTCTCCAATAATCCCTGAGACTGCCTTGATCTCCTGAAGTGCTCTCTAAGAAAGATCATGCCACAAGCCTAGACAGGGTACAGCCAGCAGACTTTTCTGCAGGGCAGGAGCTCAGCAGGTTGGGGCCACATAGAGTCAAAAAGAGGAGGCTAGTAGATCTCCTGTTTGTATGGCACTGTTGAGTTGCACAGGATGGGGGTGAATGGCCCCTGCTCCAGAGCCACACAACTAAATCTCTTCCCAAGTCTCTGACAATTCCTGAGGCCTCCAGAATCTCTTCAAATGCTCTTCAAGAAAGTACACTGTGGGCCCCATATGGGTGCAGCCAGCTGAATTATTTTGCAGGGTGTGAGCTTGCCAGGGCAAGGTGACCAGGAGGCAAAAGGTCAGGGTTAGTGCACTCCCTCAGCGTAGTACTTGACCCAGGGAAGATGGTGTATGTTGTCAATGTGTGGTAGCAATTAAGCATAGGGACCTTCGTGGCTGACCCTCCAGTTCTCACCTCAAGGCCACAAAGCCCAGTTTTTCTCTGTATAGCCTCAATTATCTCTGAGTCATCTTCCACTTGCTAGAGCCCCAGGTGAGTGGTTGATAAGAGTTTTTGCACTGACCCTTTAAGAGGATGCCTGAGTTTCTAGCAGACTCTTGTCTTTCCTTGACAGCAGCATCCCTGCTTATTTTCACAATCAGATATTATGTGGGCTCCTATTCCTGGCTCTGGTGCTCTGGTGCTCTGTGCTGGAGATCCCAGTTTGGGGTTGAGACCCCTTCTTTTCAGGGGAACTTTTGCAGTTGAGATATCTCTTTGTATTTTCAACCACCTCTTGTGGATGCGTGCAGCCAGCCATTTTTGCATCTCTGCCCTTCCTACTAGTCTTTATGTGGCTTCTTTTGTGGAGGATCCATGGTTATAAAAGTTCTGTTCAACTAGTCTTCAGTTGGTTATTCTGGTTGATTGATTTATACTTTTGTAGTAATTGTAGTTTGGCACTAGAAGGAGGTTAATGTAGCTTCCACATACTCTGACACCATATTGGATCCTTTTAAAAATATACATTCTTCCTGAGTGCACATTCTGACATATCATTTTAAACTCATTTTGGAAATGTACATTAAAATTACAAGATACAGTACACACCTTTTAAAATGTCTTAGAAAAACAAAACCAAAGTAAAACACAGCTCACAATACTAAGTACTGGTGAGGATACAAAACAAGAGAAACTCTCATATCACTCATGTGAATACAAAATATTATTGCCACTATGAAGAACAGTTTGGGAGATTCAAATATATTTTGAAATAAACTTGCCCTGTAAACCACAAATGTTATTCCTAAGATATTTTTCTCCAATAGAAAACAAAACTTAAATTCACACAAAAATTTGTAAAGAAATGTTTTTATTGACTTTGTTCATAATCACCAATTAAAAGGAAACAACTTGAATGTACTTCAACTTATGATAAATGATTAAACAATAGTACATTCATCCACTGGAATGGCAGATATTTATCCTAGAAAAATGAAAACTCATGTTCACACGAAAAACCTGTACACAAATACAGCAGGTTTATTTATAATTGCCAAAATCTGTATATAACTCCAATGTCTTTCAATTGGTGAATAAATAAATAAACTGTAATACAGCCATACAATAGAATACTATTCAATATAAAAAAAACAATAGAATTCTATACAAGAGAATACTATTCAATATTTAAAAAACTACTGATACATGCAGCAATATTGATGAATCTGCAATGTGTCATGCTAAAAGAAAGAATACATATTAAAAAAGGATAAATACTACATTATTCCAAACATATGACTTTGAGGAAAAGCCATTGTTATTGAAAAACAGATCTGTTGACTTCTGGCCAAGATGGAGGCATAGGTGGAAACACTGTGCAGACCCGGGCACATGGAGAAAACCAGCAGACCCAGTGACTCTGGGGGCAGTTGGCTGACCACGGTCACTCATTTGCACACAGGTAAACCAGACAAAAACAGGCAGAGAGACAAACTGCACAACCCAGAGACCCAGTGATGGGAAATAAAGCCTAAAAGCAATTGAAAACACTTTGGGGGGTTGAGGTGCTGGGAGAGACTCCCAGCCTCACAGGAGAACTCACTGGAGAGTCCCACAGGGTCCTAGAACATACACAAGCCCACTCACCCAGGAACCAGCACTAGAAGGGCCCAATTTGTTTGTGGGAAGTGGCAGAGGGCACTGAAATCTGAGAGAGAGCAGAACAAGCACCATTGTTCCCTTTCTGACCCCGCCCCCACACACAGCGTCACAACCCAGCTCCTGGGTTGCCCTGCCTTGGTGAATACCTAAGACTCCGCCACTCATTCTTAACAGGCATAATCAGACCAAAAAATTATGGCTTGAACAGAAGAACAGATCAAAGCCCCAGAGCCAATACTTTTAAGGGACCAAGAGATAGCCAACCAGATGCGCAGTTCGAAACACTGGTGATCAGGATTTTCAAAGGACTGGTTGACTTTCATCGCAAATTAGATGAAAAAATGAAGGCTACACTAAGTGAAATGAAGGAAAATGCACAGGGAACCAATAGTGATGGAAAGAAGACTGGGACTCAAATTGATGGAGTGGACCAGAAGGAAGAAAGAAACAACCAAACAGAAAAGAATGAAGAAACAAGAATTCAAAAAAATGAGGACAGGCTTAGGAACCTCCAGGACATCTTTAAACACTCCAACATCTGAATTATAGGAGCACCACAAGGAGAAGAGGAAGAGCAACAAGTGGAAAACTTATTTGAACAAATAATAAAGGAGAACTTCCCCAATCTGGCAAGGAAAATAGACTTCCAGGAAGTCCAGGAAGCTCAGAGAGTCCCAAAGAAGGTGGACTGAAGGAGGAACACATCAAGGCACATCATAATTACATTAGCCAAGATTAAAATGAAGGAGAGAATTCTAGAAGCAGCAAGAGATAAGGGGCCAGTCACCTACAAAGGAGTTCCCATCAGACTGTCAGCTGATTTCTCAAAAGAGACCTTTCAGGCAAGTAGGGGCTGGAAAGAAGTATTCCAAGTCATGAAAGGCAAGGACCTACATCCAAGATTGCTCTATCCAGCAAAGCTATCATTTAGAATGGAAGGGCAGATAAAGCGCTTCTCAGATAAGATCAAGTTCAAGGAGTTCATCATCACCAAGCCCTTATTATAAGAAATGTTAAAGGGACTTATCTAAGAAAAAGAAGATAAAAAATATGAACAGTAAAATGACAGCAAACTCACAGTTATTAACAACCATACTTAAAACAAAAGCAAACTAAGTGGATAGCTAAAAGAGGAGCAGAGAGACAAAAATGGAGAGCACATGGAGGGTTAGCAACAGGGGAGTGGGAGGAGGCGGGGGAGAAGGTACAGAGAATAAGTAGCATAGACAGTGGGGAGAAAATAGATGAGGGGAGGACAAGAGTAGTGTGGGAAATGTAGAAGCTAAAGAAATTATGACACATGGACAAGAACTTAAGTGGGGGAGTGTGGGGGGAGGGGTGTGCAGGGTTGAGGGAAATGAAGAGGGGAAATGGGACAACCGTAATGGCATAATCATTAAAATTTATTATTAAAAAATAAATTTTAAAAATCTCCCTCAGAATAAGAAAACCAGATCTGTCATTGTTAGGACTTGGGATGGGTGAAGGAGTTGACTAAAAAGAGCAATACAAGAGTTTTTTTTAATGTGATGGAATTGTTCTGTATCTTTCTTTTGTTTTGAGTTACATTACCATGTGTATTTATCAAATTTATAAAAATTATAGACTAAAAATAGTAACTTTTACTTAGTTCAAGTAAAGTAAGTGAATAAAAAGTACTTATGAACAACTTTATGCTTGTAGAACTGGCAACTTCCATGAAATGATACAATTTCTTTAAAAAATACAACTTACCAAAAACAGACAGAAGATTAAAATAAAAGTGTGAATAATTCTTTATATGTTAAATAGATTGAATGTTTAACTGAATCCTTTTTTTCCAAGAAAACAGATGTAGGTGTATGCACTGTTAATATCTTTAAAACATTTAAGAAAAATTTACTTACCTATGTTATGTAAACTCCTTCTGATAATACAATGAAGGTGAAACATTTTCCAAATTTTTTAATGAGGCCAGATTTACTGATACCAAAACATGAGAAGGACACTATGAGTAAAGAAAATATAGGTTATTAACTTTCCTGAACATGCAAAATTATAAATAAACTACTTGCAAGTAAACAATCCCATGGCATATGGAAAGGATAATACATCATAACCAAGAGAATTTCATTTCAAGAATGTAAGTTAAGGAAACAATCAACAGAGTGAAGAGACAATATACAAAATGTGACAAAATATTTGCAAGCCTTATGGGATTAATATCTAAAATATACAAAGAACTCCCACAACTCAACAGTAAAAAAACCCTTAATAACCCAATTAAAAATGGTCTAAAAGATTGAATAGGCTTTTTTCCAAAGTAGACGTCAAATGACTAATAGACACATGAAGAAATGCTCAATATCACTAGCCATCAGGGAAACACAAATCATAATCACAATGAGATATTACCTCACACTTGTCAGGCTAGCTATTATACACACACACACAAAGACAAATGTCCCTGGCTGGTGTGACTCAGTGGATTGGGTGCTGGTCTGAGAACCAAAGGGTCACTGGTTCAATTCCCAGTCTTGGGTGCATGCTTGGGTTGCAGGCTGTATCCCTTTTAGGGGGCATGTGAGAGGCAACCACACATTGATGTTTCTCTCCCTCTCTTTCTTGCTCCCTTCCCCTCTCTAAAAGTAAATCAGTGAAATCTTTAAAAAAGACAAATGTTAGTTAAGATGTGGATAAACTGAAACCCTTGCACAGTTATTTGGAATGCAAAATTGTCACAAGTGGGCAAAGGAAACCAGGTTCTTGGTGATCATGGACAAAGAATTGAACTGGAATTCTGGCCAAGATGGAGGCATAGGTAGAGACCCTTTGCTGCCTCACACAACCAAAAGGAGAATAATAACCAATCTAAAAACAATAAACAACAAGAAGTGCCAGAAAAATCAAACTGCATGGAATTCTAACAACCATGGAATTAAAGAAACAGTCAATCAGACTGGTAGGAGGGAGGTGGGCAGATAGGCAGATGGAGAGAATCCATGGCAAAGCACCGGACCGTGTGGGTGGGACTGGCTGAATGGGACACTGAGACTCAGAGCTGACTGTGGACTACAGCAGGGGTTGCCATGGTGGGAGAAACTCCCAGTCTCACATGCGAGTTTGTTGGAAAGTGGAGCTAGAGCCTACCAAGTGAGTTGTATTGTTCCCTCTCAGATCCCTCCCCTATAGGCAGTGCTGCAATGCAGCAAAGAGGGTCGCCTTGCCCTGGAGAATACTTAAGGCCATACCTCCTTGCAACTTAACAGGTGTGTCGAGGCATAGAAATATGGCCCAAATGAAAGAACAGAGCAAAACTCCAGAGGAAGAGCTAAGTGATGAGGAGACAGGCAACCTATATGTTGTGGAATTTAAAACATTGGTAATCAAGATGCTCATAGAACTGGCAGAGCCTGGTCAAAAAATGAAAGAACAAATGAAGATTACCCAAAGTGAAATAAAGCAGAATATTCAGGGAACCAAGAGTGACAGGAAGGACTCAGCAATGATTTGGAACAAAAGGAAGAAATAAACCCAACTGGAAAAGAATGAAGAAACAAGAATCCCCCAAAATGAAGAGAGGCTGAGGAATTTCTGGGACAATGTGAAATGTTCCAATATCTGAATTATAGGGATGCCAGAAGGAGAAGAACAATAGCAAGAAATTGAAAACTTATTTGAACAAATAATGAAGAAAAACTTCCCCAATTTGGTGAAGGAAATAGACTTCCAGGAAGTCCAGGAAGCCCAGAGAGTCCCAAAGAAGTTGGACCCAAAGAGGAACACACCAAAGCACATCATCATTAAATTACCCAAGATTAAAGATAAAGAGAGAATATTAAAAGCAGCAAGAGGAAAGGAGAGAGTTACCTACAAAGGAGTGCCCATAAGACTATCAGCTGATTTCTCAAAAGAAACTTTACAGGAATGAAGGAGTTGGAAAGAAGTATTTGAACTCATGAAAGGTAAGGACATACATAGAAGATTACTCTATCCAGCAAAGCTATCATTTAGAATGGAAGGGCAGATGAAGTGCTTCCCAGATAAGGTCAAGTTAAAGGAGTTCATCATCACCAAGCCCTTATTATATGATGTTAAAGGGACTTATCTAAGAAATTGAAGATCAAAAACTGTGAACAACAAAATCACAACTAGCAACAAGTGAACCTAAACAACAGCAAGAACAAATACAAATACTAAGCAAACAACTAGAACAGGAACAGAACAGCAGAGAAATGGGGATCACATAGATGGTTTTCAGTGGGGAGGGGGAAGGGAAGAATAGGGGGGAAAGGTGCATGGAATAAGAACCATAATTGGTAGGCATAAAATAGATGGGGACAGAAGAATGGTATAGGAAACAGAGAAGTCAAAGAACTTATATGTAGAGCCCATGAACTAATGGGGGGAATGCTGGAGGGTTGGGGGATGTAGGGCAGAGGGTGGATAAAGGGGGAAAGTTGGGAAAACTGTAATAGCATAATCAATAAAATATACTTAAGAGAAAGAATTGAAATGAACACACAGAGTTTATAGCAGAAAGAGATAAAGCAGATTTATTAAGATATAGTACACTCCACAGAACATGGGAGCAGGTCAACTCCAAGCAGAGATTGACCTCAGGGGCTGGAGAGATTCTATTCTTATAGGGCGCATCTTTCCTGGCTAGTTTTGGTGGGCTTTTATTGCACATGTACAAATAGCTGTATTACTTTAAAGCTACTGCCCATGTAGTTTCCCATGATTTTCCTTGACTGGCCACTGGAGAAAGGAGCTACACAATGTTAATTTATTATAATGCTATTATAATGAAGCAGGGGTCATGTAGCATCTTCTTCACAGGTGCATTTATGAGTCACCACGAGTCAGCACTTTTCCAGAAAGTGGGAACAACTGGTCTTAGAATAGGGTCTCTGTCCTGTATCAATGTCCTTTATCTTAGTCCTGGGGCACCTTCGGAGTTTCCTCCTTCCTATCTCCTGCCTCAAAATTGTACAGCTGCTATGAAAAACTGTATGAAGATTGCTAAAAAATTAAAAATAGAACTGCCATTTAATCCAGCAATTCCATTGCTGGGTATATATCTGAAGGAAACAAAATCATTATCTGTAGTATAGAAGAAATATCTATACTCTCATGTTCATTGCAACATTATTCATAATAAACAGACAAATGGATTAAAAATGTATATATGCACAACGGAATACTATTCAGCCTTAAAAAAAGAAGGAAATTTTGAAACATGTGACAACACGGATGAAGCTTGTGTGGACATTATGCTATTGAAATAGGCCAATCACACAGAGACAAATCCTGCATGATTCCACTTACATAAGATATCTAAAATAGCCAAAATCATAGAATCAGAGAGTGAAATGGTCGTTGATAAGGACAAAGGGTAGGGGGAACTGTGGAGTTACTAATCAAAGGGCATAAAGTTTCAGTTAAGCAAGATTAATAAACTCTAGAGATCTGAGCTGTACAACATTGTATCTATAGTCAACAATAATGTATTGCAAACTTACAAGTTTGTTGAAAGGACAGATCTCATGTTAAGTGTTCCTAACACACTAAAATAAAAATAATCATTTTTCTGTGGTTAGACTGTAGGTTGTGTGATTTCATTCACAGATATAGGGATTATTTCTCTATATATTTTCTTCCTGAGATTTCTCACTGGCACTACATCACAGACAGGCTACTTTTAATGGTTCCACTGGCCAGAAAGACAGCAGAGTTTCCATCAGAGTTTTAGTTACCTGTACTGCTCCAATCCATGAATGGGACACATTGTCATTGTAAGGCTGAGGAAGAAACATATTCTGGGTAAGTTACCCTCATGCAAGTCATTTGTCTATGTTTTAACTATCCTCCACCACCTGCCTGCTTTTAGTTACTTCACAGAGACCTCAGGTAGAATTATTTATCTTTAAAAATTTTTGTTCAGGGGAGATCTCCAAGATGGCGGCCGAGGCAAACATGGCTCACCTCCTCTCACAATCACATCAAAATTACAACCAATGAAATTGAATGTAGGTCCTGCAATCATGGGATTAAAGAAGAAACCGCATCCATTCAGACAGGTGGGATGGATGGAGATGTGGAACTGGCTGGTCTCACATCCATGTGTGGAGGATAAAGATCAGGATGGGTATCTCAGGAACGAGGGTCCCTGACCCATACAAGGCACCACATCTCAGGGATCCAGGGCCAGGAAGGTAAATCCCCAAAACTTCTGGCTGCAAAAAGCAGCGGAGAATGAGTCAGTGGAAGAAACTGCTGCATTCCCAGGCAGTTCTTCTTTAAGGGCCTGCACATTGACTTGCTCAGACTCACTCCAGCTGAGCTCTAGCACCGAGGCAGCAGCTTGAAAGGTACCACTAGCATACAAGGAGAAACGGAAGTTTCTGGCATCAGGGCAAGAGCTGAGGGACAGCTTTCTCCAAGACAGATCTACTGGCAGAGACCATTGCTCCTCTTTTGAGTCTTCCCCACATACAGCCACAGAGCATGGTGGGCACCATATTTGAGACTCCATCAACCTGGCTCACACTGTTTCCCCTGCTTTGGTGATGCCTTGAGACTGTGCCCCACCCAACTTACAGGACTGCCCAAGTGGTTAACAGTGGCTTTTCTGTATGAATGACTTGTCTTGGTTCATGAAGATTCTAATCTTCCTACATCCTCTCAAACAAGCAGCAGCTGGCCTCAGCAAGCTCTGGTACCTTGCTAAGTGGCGCCAGGTCTGTCACTAGCAGTAGCTGGCCTCAGTTCACCATGTGGTCTTCCTAGGGCACCTCTAAGCCAAGCAAAAGAAGCATCCAGTTGCAGGTCACTTTATAGATTATGCCTAGTGGCTCCACATAGAACACAAGTGGGCACCAGAATCCTGCTGAAGTAAGCCCTGCTCTGTGGGGTGGGCCCCTGCACAGCTGATCCTCCATGGAGGATGGAGGGTGGTCAGTGGTCACAGCCAGTCATTGCCACAGACTGGCCTGGGTAAATCCCTCCCATTGAGCTGCCAACAGCAATCAAGGTTCAACTACAAGAGGACAGTATACTCAGCCCACATGAAGGGTGCACCTCAAGTACCCTGCTCAGGTGATAGGGGAGGTTGTGCCACTGGACCCTACAGGACACCTACTACATTAGGCCATGCTGCCAAAACAGGGAGTCATATCAGCTCTACTGAATACATAGAAACAAACACAGGGAGGCTGCCAAAATGAGGGGGCAAAGAAACATGGTCCAAATGAAAGAACAGAACAAAACTCCAGAAAAAGAAATAAATGAGTTGGAGATAGCAATCTATCAGATGCCAAGTTCAAAACACTGGTTATAAGGATGCTCAAGGAACTTAGCAAGGACCTCATCAGCATAAAAAAGATCCATTTGGAAATGAAGGATACACTAATTAAAATAAAGAACAATTTACAGGGATTCAACAGATGAGTGGATGAAGCTGAGAATAAAATCAATGATTTGGAGCATGAGGCAGCAAAAAACAACAAACCAGATTAACAAGAAGAAAAAAGAATCCCCCCCCCCATAAAACAACTAAGGATAGTGTAAGGAGCCTCTGGGACAACTTTAATTGTACAAACATGATAGGGGTGCCAGAAGGAGAAGAGAAAGAGTAAGAAATTGAAAACCTACTTGAAAGAATAATAAAACTTTTCTAATTTGGTGGAGAAAATAGACACACAAGTCCAGAAGCAAAAAGAGTACCAAATAAGATGGATGCAAAGAGACCCACACCAGGACACCTCATAATCAAAGTGCCAAAGGTTAAGGATAAAGACAGAATCTTAAAAGCAGCAAGAGAAAAGGAGGTAGTTACATACAGGGGAGTTCCCATAAGACTCTAAGCTGATTTCTCAAACACACACACACACACACACACACACACACACACACACACACAACACCTTGCAGGCTAGAAGGGATTGGCAAGAAGTATTGAAAGTCATGAAAAGCAAGGACCTACAACCAAGATTAATGTATCTAGCAAAGCTATCATTTAGAATGGAAGGGCAGATAAAAACCTTCCCAGACAAAAAAACTAAAGGAGGTCTTTATCACCAAACCAGTATTAAAGGAAATGTTAAAGGGACTTATTTAAGAAAAAAAGGTCAAAACTATGAACTATAAAAAGGCAATTAGTACATATCTATTAACAACTGAATGTAAAAAACACACTAAGCAAATGAGCTGAATAGAAACAGCATCATAGTTACAGAGAATGGTTTGATGGTGTCAGATAGGAAGGAGTGAGTGGGGGAATACGTGAACAAATAAAGGGATTAAAAAATACAAATAGGGACAGCATGGATGGAACTGGAAAGCAGTACGCTAAGTGAAATAAGCCAGGCGGTAAAAGACAAATACCGTATGATCTCACCTTTAACAGGAACCTAATCAACAAAACAAACAAGCAAGCAAAATATAACCAAAGACACTGAAATAGAGAACAGGCTGACAGTGACCAGAGGGAAGAGGGGAGGGAATTTCAGGGGAAAAGGGGAAGGGTTCACATGAACAAGTATAAAGGACACATGGACAAAAACAAGGGGGGTGGAAATGGGAGGGAGGTGGGGAGGGTGTGGGCTGGGCTGGGATGGGAGTAAAAGGCAGAAAACTGTACTTGAAAACAATTGAAATAAAAAAATACAAAAATACAAACAGGTAGTTATAGAATATTCATGGGGATGTAAAGTACAGTATAGGAAATGGAGAAGCCAAAGAATTTATAGGCATGACCCATGGACATGAACAAAGGTGTGAGGATTGCCTTGGGGGAGTGGGAAGTGCTGGGTGAATGTACAACTGTAACAGCATAATAAATAAAATAGAATTTTAAAAATATTGTGTTCAGAGTTTATAGATGTAATTAATGGAGAAGGGTTGTCTATTGGGGGGCTTATACTGACATTTTAAAGGGGAGTCTCCCAAGGGCACTGTATTTTATTTTAAAACAGGTTTTTTTTTTTAAGATTTTATTTATTTATCTTTAGAGGGGAAGGGGAAGAGAGAGGGGGAGAAATATCAATGTATGGTTGCCTCTCGTGTGTCCCCTGCTGGGAACTGGCCTGCAACCCAGGCATGTGCCCTGACTGGGAGTCGAAACACGGTTGTTTGGTTTGCAGGCCCGAGGGCACTGTATTTTAAATCTCATTCTACTTAGTGCTCTTTTATTTAACATTACATTGATAACTCTCCATGTTGTTATATGTATATTTGATTCTGTCTTTCCATTATATAAGATTCTATTAAATGCTCATACAACATTTTACATATATATTTCATGATTATACCATCCTAGGTTGCCCTAACTTTTTGCCACCACAAATAATACTGTAATAAACATACAATACATGTGACTTGATTGGCCTAAGAGAGCTTCTCTGGAGTAGCACTCCTCAATTACAGTGCAAATGGATTCTATATTGCATTTAATACTGTCAGAATGCTCTTTAGGATGACTTTACTGGTATGTATTCTCAACTGAAGTAACTAAAGGTCCCCATTTCTTTATATACTCACCATCAGCTTACATTATCTGATTTGCTAATTTCCCCATTTCATAGATATTAACCGAAGTCTTATTTTTAAAATTTGCATTTACCTGATTGCCAGTCATAATGGGTGTTTTTCCACATATTTATTAATTATTAAGTTATATACTGTTATGAAACATATATTGATAGTTCTGACTTATTTTATACTCAATTTTTCTAGCAGAAAAAAGATTTTGTGCATCATCTTTTGCTGGTTTTCAGGAATTCTTTATGTATTCTAGGTATCAGTCATTTTTTAGAGACATTGCAATTTTCTGTCTGTCTTGTACCCATCAGTTTTCTTTATTTCCACCAAAACTACTTAAATTTGGTGTATTTTCATACATTTTATCATCATAGATTGTGCTGTTTGAATATTGTTTAACAAATTCTTTCCCAACTCAAAAATCATAATGTATTTTCTATAATAAAGATATCCTCAAAGACTTTATAGTTGTATGTTCTCACCTAAGTGTTTAAAACTTAAAATTTTTGTATGTAGTGAGACATAGAAATAAAAACTTATTTTTTTACATATATAGAGATCATTTTTCCCAGCACCATTTCTTACATAATCTATCAAACCCTCAGTGATTTATCTCTACCATAAGTCAAGTATCTCTGTAACATGAATCTGTTTCTGGATTATCTACTCTGTCCCAATAATAAATTATTGATCTGCTATTGTGTTAGTAGCACACTTTTTAGGGCGGGGTGGGGAACACTAGAAGAACTTAGCCAAAGCATGGATAGACATACATACATAGCCCATGGATACAGACAACAATGTGGTGAAAGGCAGGGGTAGGGCAGGGGCTGGGTGGAGGGGAGGAGGCAAGAGGGAGGAAAATGAGGGACATCTGTAATAGTGTCAACAACAATAAAAACTATGTATTTTCAGTATTCTTTTTATCTGGTAAGGAGATTCCATCACTTTTGCTTTCTTTTCCAAATTTGTTTTAACTATGTGTATCATTATCCTTCTAGATATATATTAGAATTAGTTTGTCTAGTTGCCCCTTTAAAAAATCTTGCTAGGATTTTAGCTGGGATGGCTACTCAATTTATAGATAAATTTGGGAGATATTGAAATGTTTATGGTGTTAAATCATTTTATTCATAAATGTGATATATCTTTTCATGTACTCAGGTCATCTTTTATGTCTTTTAATAGAATTTTAGGTTTCACTGTGAAATATTTAAGATGCATTAATGTACAGATTATAACATAACAAAGACTTTTTAATGCACTCTCCATACTTATCAAATCCTAATATTTTATAAGGTTTCCAGAGGCAATATTCAAAATAGTTAAAGACCAGTATGGCACAGACATCAACTAATGAGAACAATCTCTCACTTCCATTTTATACCAACACAATGCCTACTAAGCACTACTTGATTTATATATTATTGAATATGTAGAATGTTTTAGAGATAAAGATACTTTTGTACCACTTTCTAAATTCCATTTACCTGTCCCTTCCTGTACATGTTTTCATACTATTACTATATATGTCTGTATCCATAACTATACATAATATCATTTTGCATGTTTTCAAACTTCATATAAATCATTTCTTACTGAACATATCAGGATGTAAATATCCATCTTGATACATATTTTAACTGTTGTAGTATCCCACTGAATAAATATGCCACAATTTACTAATCGAATTGCCTGTTTCTTTGTTTTGAAATTTTAGGAAGCCTTCTAATTCTGTCCTAGTATAAATAGTTCTTCAATAAACATTCATCTTCATGGATCCTTAGGAATAAGTTTTCTTGTATATTACCTAGTAGTGGGATTTTAGGTTCTAGGTTATATTCATTATTAATTTTACTAGATAACATAGTTGGACAAATGTATACCAGCACATATACTCAATGAGATACTCATACTCTCCCCAACACCATGTATTATCAATCTTTCCTTTTTTTTAGGTTTAAAAGTTTTTTTTTGTTTTTTACTAATTAGATAAAAGTATTATTTTATGGTAATTTTCATTTCCATAATTACATGCTAATTAATTTTCACTCTAGCAGTCTCAGATACAGCTTATTATTTTTGTAGAAACTTTCTTGAGGAAGTGTAGATCTAGCCAACATACTCTCATACTCTACATTTTTTAAAATCCTCACTTGAGGATATGTTTTCATTGCTTTTAGAGAGACAGGAAGGGAGAGAGAGAAACATCAATGTGAGAGAGAAAAACCAATTAGCTGCTTCTCATACGTGTCTAGACCAGGGATTTTATGAGCCAGGACTGGGGATCAAACCTGCAACATAGGTAGGTGCCCCAACCAGGAATTGAGCTACAGGATTACACTCCAACCAACAGAGCCACCACCAGCCAGGGCTCTACAGTTTTTTTTAACTTGTATCTTCTGCTGCAGCCCCTACCAGTAAGAACTTGGTACAAATTATTGTGCAAGTATGCTTTTGGCTGCACATAATATAAAATCCAACCTCAAATTGACTTCAAAGGACTGGTGGTTGTATTATGTATTAGGGAAGTTCAGGTATAGAACTGGATTTTGGCATAGCTAAATGAAAAAAGTGAAAAAATACAATAGGAGAAAGGAAGACATAATGGGAACAGAGAGGGGATAAATAGCAAAGGAGGAAGTGAAGATGAAAAGTTAATGTAATATTTCGTTCCAATGTATACTCTGTGAAGCAGGACATGAGTTTTGAGGTTTCAGAGCTAAACCATATCTGCGTGGTGAGACTCTCAAAGAGGTGAGAATCCAGTAGATA
>PVKM010035299.1:0-15233 GCA_004027735.1 Carollia perspicillata | reverse complement strand
AAGACTCCCAAACTCTTTTTATGAAGCCAAAATTATCCTAATCCCAAAACCAGATAAAGACACAACAAACAAAGAAAACTTCAGGGCAATATCATTGATGAACATAGATGCTAAAATCCTCAACTAAATATTGGCAAACCGCATCCAACAATACACTAAAAAGATCATACACCATGACCAAGTGGGATTCATCCAAGAGCTGCAAGGATGGTACAATATTTGCATATCGATAAATGTAATACATCACATAAACAAAAGCAAAGACAAAAATCACATGATCATATCAATAGATGCACAAAAATCATTTGATAAGGTACAGCACCTATTTATAATAAAAACACTCAGCTAAGTGGGAATAGAGGGAGCATTCCTCAACAAAATAAAGGCCATATAGTAGAGACCGACAGCCAGCATCATACTCAACAGGCAAAAATAAAAGCTTTTCCACTAAGATCAGGAACAAGGCAAGGGTGTCCACCTTCACCACTTCTATTCAACATAGTATTGGAAGTTTAGCCAGAGTGATCAGACAAGAAAAGGAAATAAAAGGCACGAAACTTGAAAAGGAGGAAACAAAACTGTCATTGTTTGCAGATGACATTCTACTGTACATAGAAAATCCTATGGACTCCTCCCAAAAACTGCTCAGCCTAATAAATGAATTTGGCAGAACAGTGGGATACAAAGTCAATATCCAGAAATCAAAGGTATTCTTGTATACCAACAATGAAACAGCAGAAGCAGAAATCAAGAGAAAAAATTCCAACTTGATATAGCAACAAGAAAAATAAAATACCTAGAAATAAACCTAACCAAGGAAGTAAAAGACCTGTACTCAGAAAACTACACAAAACTAAAGAAAGAAATCAAGAAAGACACAAAGAAATGGAAACATATACCATGCTCATGGATTGGAAGAATTAACATCATCAAAATGTCCACACTACCCAAAGCAATTTACAGATTCAACACAATACCTACTAAACTACCAATAATATATTTCACAGACATAGAACAAACACTTCAAAAGTTTATATGGAACCATAAATGACCCCCAATAGCTGCTGCAATTTTAAGAAAGAAGAGCAAAGTAGGAGGGATCACAGTACTTGATACCAAACTGTATTACAAGGCCACTGTAATCAAACCAGCCTGGTACTGGCATAAAAACAGGCACATAGACCAATGGAACAGAACAGAGAGCCCAGAAATAAACTGAAGTCTCTGTGGTCAATTAATATTCAACAAAGGGGGCAGCAACATAAAATGGAGTAAAAATATCCTCTTCAACAAATGGTGTTGGGAGAGCTGGACAGCTACATGCAAAAAAAAATGAAACTCAAGCACTAACTTACACCATATGCAAAAATAAATTCATGGTGGATAAAAGACTTAAATATAACTTATGACACCATTAAAGTCCTAGAGGAGAACATAAGCAGGAAAATATCAGCTATTACACATAGCAGTATTTTTACTGATATGTCCCCTAGAGCAAGGGACATAAAGGAAAGAATAAACAAATGGGATCTCATCAAAGTAAAAAGCTTCTGTATAGCTAAAGAAAACAGTATTAAAATAAAAAGATAACCAACCATATGGGAAAACATATATTTGCCAATGATACCTCAGACAAGGGTTTAATCTCCAAAATATGTAAAGAACTTACACTACTCCACTCTAAGAAGACAAGCAACCCAATTAAAAAATGGGCTAAGGACTTGAACAGACACTTCTCCAAGGAGGATATACAGACAATTTAGAGACACATGAAAAGAGGCTCAATATTGCTAGCTATCAGAGAAATGCAAATTAAAACCACAATGAGATACCACTTTACACTGATCAGAATGGCCATCATAAACAAAGCAACAAACAACAAGTGTTGGAGAGGTTGGGGAGAAAAGGGAACCCTAGTGCAGTGTTGGTGGGATTGTAGACTGGTGCAATCACTATGGAAAACAGTATGGAATTTTCTAAGAAAACTAAAAATGGAACTGCCTTTTGATCCAGCAATTCCACTGCTAGGATCATATCCTAAGAACCCTGAAAACCCAATCCAAAAGACCCTATGCACCCCAATGTTCATAGCAGCACAATTTTCAATAGCCAAGTGCTGGAAGCAACTCAAGTGCCCATCAGTAAATAAATGGATCAAAAAACTATGGTACATTTACACAGTGGAATTCTATGCAGCAGAAAGAAAGGAGCTCCTACCCTTTGTGACAATATGGATGGAAATGGAAAGCATTATGCTAAGTGAAATAAGCCAGGTGGTGAAAGACAAATACCACATGATCTCAACTTTAACAGGAACCTAATCAACAAAACAAATGAACAAGCAAACTATAACCAAAGACACTGAAATGGAGAACAGGCTGACAGTCACCAGAGGGCAGAGGGGAGGAAATTTCTCGGGAAAAGGGGAAAGGTTTGCAGGAACAACTATAAAGGACACATGGACAAAAACAAGAGTGGGGTGGAAATGGGAGGAAGGTGGGGAGGGCTGGGGTTCTGTGCTGGGATGGGAGTTAAAGGCAGATAACTGTATTTGAACAACAATTAAAATAAAATAATAAAAATACAAAAATTTTTAGAAAAGAACACACATCCATCTGAGATAGCTGAGCTAGCCAATTCATTCCAAACAAAAAACCACTCAGTAGAGCAGAGGAGAGGAAGAATGGAACTTACTGTTTCAGGTGTTTACTATTGGAAAAGAAAACAGCTATTGAGTCCAAGTTTGCTTCTAATGAGAGTATTTGTTGATTCCAAGAGCCAACGGTAACTACAAACCTCACCTCTGGATGCAAGGGCTGGCATTCAGCTCCTGTTTCCAGACCTCTATCAAGGCTGAAGGGCAAAGGGGTGAAAATGAAGGAGTCTAGCCTGAGTTGAGCTGTGTCAGCTGGAGTGTTCCAGGGGGCCAACTTGGAGCAAAATCCTGATTAGCCACCACAAGCGCCAGACATAAACAAGCTAGGGCCCACCGCTCTGCAGCAGTTTCCCACAAGCTTTTGAAATATGTAAATAACTGTGCAGGCCAGAGGGATCTTATGTAAGATCTGTGTGCCATGGTCAATATCAGCAAACTTCTACCTGGCTTTGGGGTCCATTTCAACATTCCAGAGCACCTCCCAATTCCTAGTAGAGTTAAAAGTCATGTTCTTACAGATTCTCTTCTCATTAGGAGAAATGATCATCTTAAAAGAGACTGGATTTTCAAATACTCACTTGACTTCTTCTCCCATCTCCTTTTTAATGGACCTCAGGGTGCTGCCCAACAGAAAGTTAAAGTATCCCAAGTCCTTAAACTCTGTCCACAAACACTTGTTGCCTAGAATAATTAATAATGAATGAGATGCTGCCAGAAAGGCCAGTTCTCCTGACCTCTGCTTTCTTTACTTTCATCTCTTTAACATTTTCCTGCTGCATCTTGACTTCCATGCATCTATTCTCCAAGGTCCTCAGTCTCTCAAAGTTCTAGCTCAGTGCAGAACGTATTCATTAGATAAAGTCTTTTTTGTCACCATTTTCACACAAAAACATTCTAATGGTTGGTGTTGGTTATTTCTTAGTTAGCATTAACTAAATCACCATAATCCATAAATAGCCCACATGTCCACCTTATGCTGTCTTCAGGATTTGTACTTCTGCCATAGATCCATCTTCACCAGTTTTCAATTTTGTCCCTTTTACTGGAAAATCGGTTTTAAGTGGTTCCTAGGCAGGATACGTGCCCACTTGGCTTTACAGTTACCCTTCTAAAAGTGGGAGGTACAGGCTGCAGTGTGACTCCCCCTGCTGGATTAGGGTCTTCCAGGCTCAGTCTGAACATTTCTTTCACCATGTTCCTCCTGGCAAGCAATCTACCCTTTTGGAGCCTAGATTTCCTCCTTTGTGAAATGCTTCCTACTGACTATAGTTTTCCCTTAATACCTTAACTGTTAAAACTAAAAATGCTCCCTGTCATACGTATTAATTCATCATAGTCATCTCATAAAGAAAACCTATATTTGGCCATAACCCCTGGCCACCTGATGGTGATGTCTCAATTTATCAATTTATCATTGTTAGACTACTGTTAATACTATAGTTGGGTTTCTTTTCCCCCTCTTGGCCTAGCAAACATGTTAATTAATAATATTCTCTCTGTGCATCTGTGGTGAAGGTCATCTAGTCACTCTATCATTCATATTGGCATCTCCTCCTGAGGGTTTTTTCTTTGCTTTCACTAAAAAGAGTCCTTGTACCTTTAATGGCTATCTGACTTCCTCTGGTGAATCCAAATGTGAGGCTGTTACAGGTAATTCTAACCCTGAGCTCCTTCATTTGATCTCTGCCTGCTTTATAAACTGGGAGAAGGGTTATTGTGGGTGCTTGTCATGGCTTGTCTTCCAGGTTCCCTTCAATGGCCAAACTCTTAATAGCTCTGGCATCTCTGCTGTTTACTCTGCATGTGTTCACTCCTCATGGTCTTCTTTGTTGTGTTTGTAAATGGTGCTTTGTTTCCACATTTTTCTAATGTGTCATGCCTTCCTTCAGAATTCCCTTTCCAGTATTAATAGTGAAGTTATGAAAGAAAAAGAACAAATCACAAGAAAAGTAGCTCAATAACATGTTCCTTTCCTGTTCAAATATAGTTGTTGCATTGAACACAGAGCCCCAAAACTTGCCTCACTTTGTTTATTCACCATCTGCTTTCCCTGCACTCACAGCAAGTCACCTTCATGCTCTGTCGCTGGGGACATGGACACTGTGCTGACTTAGATGATTTCAGAACTACATTAACAATCAGGAACCACTTGCATAGTTTAAATAGGGACCTAACTCAGTAACAAAACACAGGACCCCAGACTGAACTAATCCTTAACGTTATTTTCCTTTTATTATAACGTGAACTGAATAACCAGATGCATTTAGTTTATTTGTCAGATAGTTAAAAGATAGATGTATGGATAGATAAGTGAGCAGAGAGATACAGTCTTTATAAGTCAATATGAACTCGAATATGGACTGTATATTGGCAAAAATCAGCAAGCCAAAAAATGAATGAACACATCAAATTGCTGAACTAAACAAATGGTATTTGGCTTGAGTCTGACCACAGAAAAGACTCTTTCATAACTTTGATGTTACGCTCTTTCCCTGAGGAAGGAGGCAGAACAGTAGCCTCCCCTGCAGACACATCTCCTGGCTTCCTGGGTAAATGGGGAAGTTTTACTTAATGCCCTTCTAAGACCAATAATGTCAGAATGTTCCAAGATACTTTACTTATTACAAGGTTTTCATCATAGATCCTGAACAAACACAATTCCCCAACCCCTTTTTCTAAGCTGAAATTCCATTTGAAACCTGGCCAGCCACTGGTAATTAGCTTCCCACACTTGGACACAGCAGCAACAGTAAACATGTATGAGTTCTTACTATGAGCACTAAGCTAAGGCTTGACATGTGTATCCAATTCAAACCTCAACCTTCAGTTGGGCACAAGTGTTCACAGTTTCAGATAAGGAAACCAAGTCACCAAGTAGTTATATAATTTGCCAGAGGGTGTTCAGCCAGAAACGTACTGAGAAGGAATTTGAAGCCCAGCATTCTGACTCCATAGATCATGACTTTAAACCAGTGCACTACTCTGCCTCCCTTCAATAAGTAGCTAATCTGATCTAGAACATATGCTTCTGTGACAAAAATCACATATTTGAAGTACATTTTTCACTCAACTCTCTTTTATAGAATTCCACAAATATTTATTGAGGGCATGCTATGTGCCAACACTGTTCCAGTGCCAGGGATCTAATCAATAGTGAGAAAAAAACCTACTGCTCTTATAGATAGATAAAGGGTTTATTGGGAGAGAAATTTATTCAAATAAGCTAGTGTGTAATTCCATACGCAGTTGTGCACACTTATAACAGGGGAACCTGACTGGAGGATCTGGACAACCCTTTCATGCTGATACCTGTATGATGGTCTCTCTAAGGGAGTGACATCATAGCTAAGCCAGTGCCTAAAAGAGAAGTTACAGTTACTAGCTGAAAGCGGTAGAGAAATGTAGTCCAGACAAAAGGAAATGGGAAGTGGGAGCACAGCTAGGAACATGGCTGGAACAGAAGTTACACAGTAATGGTGGACAGGAAAGGGCTGGACCTTGTTCTTTAGAGGCAGAGGGAAGATCTCCAGGTGAGGATCTTTGAGGAAATTTACTCAGGAGGTAGGGTAAAGATTAGAAGGATGACATGTTCTCATACTTGTTGAAAGAGACCACTCTGGACTTGCGCTGTGTGCCAGGAGACTGAGTGGCTAATTTGACCCAGCTCACCGAGGACCTGGGCTGGAGGCTGGGCAACTGTGAATATTGAAGCCTGGACCTGGTCCCCATCCTCACAAAACCATAGGAAAGAAGAAAAGTGAAGCCCAGCCCCCCTCTTCCTGTGGCATCCAGGAAGACCAGCAGAACTTGCTCAGATGGTTTAAAGTCAGCAAGAGACTTACTTTTTTTTCTTTCTTCTCTCTTTTTTTTTCTGCGTTATTTCTTCCCCCAAGTGAGACAATAAGACATGGAGTTACAATGGATCCAGAGACAGATCAAAGGGGGAGAACAAGACTTACCTCCAAAATTGAGAAACTGAAACAAATGTCACTTTGTTATCTCATAGAACTGGCATTTTATTGTTTATGTGTGTTATTATTTTTTCATTATTTTTACTACTTTTATTTTATTAGTTTTTTTTCTCTTCCTTATGTTTAGTTTTCTTTGTTTTATTTCTCAGTTTAATTGCATTGTTTGACTGGTTTTCTTTATTCTCTCTTTATCATATTTTAATTTTCCTTCCTTCACTTCACTTGTGTTCAAATAACACACAACTCTTTGATCGTGTACTTTCTATTCTTGTTATCCAAATCATATGTATCTTGTCTTATTATTGCTGTTCCAGTACTATTGTAAATAATTGTTGTTCCATACAATTGTACATACTACACAGCAACCCTCCCTGATCTTAGCCCACTTCACTTTATTCTATTACCCACTTAACTCTATTCTCTAGCATACTATGCCCACTTTCTACCTTTTACTCTCACTATATCTCATCATCTACTGTTGCACAACTGTTCTGTTTTCCAGATTCAGCTAACAATCCTCCGCCCCTCTAACAAGAGTCTTATCTCTCCTTCACCTTTTATAAAAAGTGGCTAGTTGGGTGACTATCACAGTTAACACTACACTTATCCAAAGAATCTCCTATCTCTTCTCTATTTCCTGGTACTTTAAATCCCATAAAATACTCTCCTGCTGTCTTAATTCATTTTGCCTACCCCCTGCAACTGATCACATACAAGAAGAGGTAGAAGCTGCAAACATCAGTATACCTGCTGGAGGAGGAGAATAACCACCAATGAAGAAACCACTAAAAGGTAAAAAGCCAAGTACAACAAAAGAGCCCACACAAACACAACAAAGGAGAAACATAGAGTGCCCAGACATGGAGATCAAAGAGACCACACCACTGAATCCCACAGCATTCCTACCATAGAAGTTTACTCTACAAAGACAGATAGCAAAGCAAAACATCAGCAGGTGCAGAAACAAAAAGAGTCACCTAAAATGGGAAGACAAAAAAGAACATGCAATCAAAGGGAACAGAAGACTCCCCACCAAAAGAGATAAATGAAATGGAGGCAAGCAAACTACGAGATATAGTATTCAAAATAATAGTTATAAAGATGCTCAAGGAACTCACAGACAACTACAAGTAACTGAGTGAGAACTACAATAGTATGAAAAAGGAAATAGAAAGTATAACAAAAACAGGGAAGAAATGAACAATAAAATCTTGGAAATAAAAAACACACTAGAAGGAATTACAAGCAGGCTGGATGAAGCAGAGGATTGAATCAGTGAGCTGAAGGGCAAGGTAGAAAAAAAACACTCAGAAAGAGCAAAAGAAGGAAGAGACTCAGAAAGAATGAAGAGGTGTTAGGCGTCTACAGGACAACATGAAATGGAATAATATCCATATAATAGAAATACCAGAAAAAGAAGAGCAAGGGATAGAATACCTGTTTGAAAAGTAATGATGGAAAACCTTCCTAATTTGATGACAGAAAAAGTCACACAAATCCAGGAAACACAGAGAGTCCCAATCAAGAGAAACCCAAACAGGCCCACTTCAAGACACACCATAATTGAAATGGCAAAAGTACAAGACAAGGAGAGAATCTTAAAGGCACCAAGAAAGAAACAGGAAGAAATATACAAGGAAGCTTAGACACAACTAGCACCTGACTCCTCAATAGATATGCTCCAAGCTCAAAGGGATTGGCAAGAAATATTCCAAGTAATGAAAAACAAAGGGCTACAAACAAGAGTACTCTATCCAGGAAGGCTCTCAGTTAAAATGGAAGGCAAAATAAGGAGTTTTCCAAACAAAAGAAGCCTCAAAAAGTATACCTCCTCTAAACCAACCCTTCAAGACATGCTAAAGGGTCAGCTTTAGGAAAAGGGAAGAAAAAAAAGAGTGACAGAGAGAAAAAAGAGTAAGAAAAAATGGCAATGAATAAGTACCTATAAATAATAACCTTAAACATAAATGGATTAAATGCTCCAATCAAAAGACATACAATAGCTAAATGGATAAGAAAGCATGACCAACACATGTGCTGCCTACAAGAGACACACCTCAGAACTAAAGAAGTACACAGACTACAAATGAAGGGCAGGAAAAAAGTATTCTAAGCAAGTGGACAGGGAAAAAAAGCTAGGGTATCAATACTCCTATCAGACAAAATAGACTTCAAAACAAGGACCATAAAAAGAGATGGAAGGTCACTTCATATTACTCAAGGGAAGAATTCACCAAGAGGACATAAACATAGTAAACATATATGCAACCAACATAGGAGCACCCAAACACATAAAGAAAATCTTGGAGAACTTCAAGAAAGATATTTACACCAACACAATTAGAATAGGGGGATTTCAACACCCCACTGTCAACAATGGAGAGATCTTCAAAAAAAATCAACAAAGATATGTGGCTTTTGAATAATGGCCTAGATCAAAAAGACTTAACTAATACACATTCAGAGCCTTTCATTGTAAATATGCAAAATGCACATTCTTTTCAAATGTACATGGAACATTTTCAAAGAAAGACCACATGATAGCACACAAAACAAACCTCAACAAATAGAAGAAAATTGAAATCATATAAAGAATTTTCTCTAACCACAAAGGACTGAAACTAGAAACCAACCTCAAACAAAAACTCAAAAACACTCAAACTCATGGAGATTTAATATTTGATGTTAAACAATGAATTGGTTAAGAATGGGATCAAGGAAAAAATCAAAAGTTTCTGGGAACAAATGAAAATGAACTCAACAATTCAAAACTTATGGGGCACAGCAAAAGCAGTCCTGAGAGGGAAGTTCATAGCATTACAGGCCTACCTAAAAAAGACAGAAACATTTCAAATAAACAACCTAATCCTACACCTACAAAAACTGGAGGAACAACAAAGACAGCCCAGAACAAGTAGAAGGAAGGAAATAATATCAGAGCAGAATTAAAGGACAGAGACTAAAAGCACAATTGTAGGGTCAATAATTCCAAGAGAAGATTCTTGGAAAAGATAAACAAAATAGACAAGCCTTTAAGCAGACTCATCAAGAAAAAAAGAGAGAAGACCCAAATAAACACAATCAGAAATGAAAGAGGAGAGATTACAACTGATGCCATGGAAATACAAAGGATTGTAAAAAAAAAAAAAATCACTACAAAGAACGATATGCCAAGAAACTTGAAAACCTAGGTGAAATGGACAAATTTCTAGAAAAATATAATCTTCCAAAACTGAATGAAGAAGAAGAAAGCCTGAACAGACCAATAAAAGCAGTCAAAATTGAAGCAGTAATAAAAAAAAATCCCAACGCACAAAAGCCCTAGACCAGATGGTTTCACAACAGAATTCTATAAAGTATTTAAGGAAGAGCTTACCCCTATCCTTCACAGACTATTCCAAAAAGTCCAAGAAGACAGAAGATTCCCAACTCTTTTTATGAAGCCATCATCATCCTAATCCCCAAACCAGATAAAGACATAACAAAGAAAGAAAATTTCAGGCCAGTATTGCAGATGAACATAGATGCTAAAACTCTCAATGAAATACTGGCATAGCACACCCAGCAATACATTAAAAAGATCATACACCATTACCAAGTGGGATTCATCCCAGGGATGCAAAAATTATATAATATTTGCAAATTAATAAACATAATACATTACATAAACAAAAGCAAAGACAAAAATCACATGATCATATCAACAGATGCAGAAAAAGCATTTGATAAGGTAGAGCACCCATTTATGATAAAAAACATTCATCAAAGTGGGAATAGAGGGAGCATTCCTCAACATAATAAAGGCCACATATGAGAGACCTACAGCCAACATCATACTCAATGGACAAAAACTAAAAACTTCCCCACCAACATCAGGAACAAGACAAGGTTGTCCACTTTCAGCACTTTTATTCAACATAGTATTGGAAGTCCTAACCACAACAATCAGACAAGTAAAGGAAATAAAAGGCATCCAACTTGAAAAAGAGGAAACATATTGTCATTGTTTGCTGATGATGTAATAGTGTACATACAAAATCCTATAAGACCCATGTTGGAAACCACTCTGCCTGGTTTCAGGAGTTGTAACCG
The DNA here is from genome assembly GCA_004027735.1 of Carollia perspicillata. Lineage (NCBI taxonomy): Eukaryota > Metazoa > Chordata > Mammalia > Chiroptera > Phyllostomidae > Carollia > Carollia perspicillata. The sequence goes on along the minus strand of PVKM010035299.1, from coordinate 4,514 downwards.
ATCCCCGTGGCTAAGGCTGAGTGAGCGACCTCTGGACTGTGAGCCACTGAGGAAACAAAGCTTATTTCCCTGGCAAGAGCACTCCTTCTGCCATCTCTAGCCCCCAACACTTGGTCGGTTAGTCAGAGTCTATGGGTAAGACCCCTCAGAGGAGGGGCAACCCATGCCAGACACACTCCTGTGGGAGGCTATTGAGGAAGTACTCAGTGAGGGCTGGAGCAAAGTGAGGGTGAAGGACCCTCACCTCCCCCCCCCCCTTGGCTATTTTGCATAGCCTGAGTCCCCTTTCAGTCTGGGAGAAGCACTTCCTGGCTCTAATCCACTTAACCCTGAATCTATGACAGGGAGGGGGCGCAGTCCTCTGCTGGCTAGAGCAGAGTCTGGGGTGATCGGGCATAAGAAAGAATTCATAAAATCCTGTGAAGCCTGCTTTGCTAAGAGTGCTTTCATCCATATGATAAGGGTCCGGGCAGGAAATGAGTATGTCTCCTAAATCTTTTGCAACCCCCTTACCTGACAGACACTGACTCAGATTAAGCCCTCGGATTTCTTTGAAATGTTATCTATTGTTTGATCCTTGCCAACTGACATTGATTGATGAGCTTTACCTGTATCCCTGTGTGTTATGAACCTTATAAAAAGCCATTGAGGAAGGGGCTCTTGGCCCTTCTCCTTTGAGAGAGGATAGCTACATTTCCTCCCCAAGCAGATCATGTCTTGGTAGCATTATGTTCATCCATAGAGGACAAGGGGGCTCTGCTGGCAGAGCACCCCTACAGACCCAACTCAAAAATTGCTTGACCTAATAAATAAATTTAGCAAAACAGTGGGAAACCAAGTCAATATTCAGAAATCAAAGGTATTTCTGTATACCAACAATGATACATCAGAAGCAGTAATCAGAGAAAAAATCCCATTTGATATAGCAGCAAGAAAAATAAAATACCTAGGAATAAACCTAGCCAAGGAGGTAAAAGACCTGTACTCAGAAAACTACACAACACTTAAGAAGGAAATTAAGGAAGACACAAACAATTGGAAACAATTACCATATTCATGGTTGGAAGAATTAACATAATCAAAATGTCCATACTACCCAAAGCAATTTATAGATTCAATGCAATAGCTATTAAAGTACCAATGACATATTTCATAGACATAGAACAAACATTTCAAAAATTTATAGGGAACCAGAAATGACCCTGATAAGCTGCAGCAATTTTAAGAAAGAAGAACAAAGTAGGCAGGTTCACTATACCTAATATCGAACTGTATTACAAGTCCACTGTAATCAAAACAGCCTGGTACTGGCATAAAAACAGACACATGGAGCAATGGAATAGAATAGAGAGCCCAGAAATAAACCCAAGTCTATATGCTCAATTAATATTTGACAAAGTGGGCAGCAGCATAAAGTGGAGCAAAAATAGCCTCTTCAACAAATGGTGTTGGGTGAGCTGGACAGCTGCATGAAAAAAAAAAAGATACTTGATCACCAACTTGCAACATACACAGAAATAAAATCAAAGTGGAGAAAAGACATAAATATAAGTCCTGAAACCATAAAAGTTCTTCAGGAGAACATAGGCAGGAAAATCTCAGATATTCCACACAGCAATATTTTCACTGATATGTCCCCTAGAGCAAGGGATGTAAAGGAAAGAAGAAACGAGTGGGATCTCATCAAAATAAAAACCTGCATGGCTAAAGAAAACAGCATTAAAATGAAAACAGAACCAGTTATATGGGAAAACATATTTGCCGATGCCACCTCAAACAAGGGTTTAATCTCCAAAACATATAAAAAACTCACATGACTCTACTCCAAGAAGACAAACAACCTAATTAAAAAATGGGTAGAGACTTCCAGCCCAGGTGGAGGCGTAGGTAGACACACAGTGCCTCCTCACACAAGCAAAACAAGGACAACAACAATTTAGAAACAAAATAACAAGAACTGACAGAAAATTGAACTGTATGGAAGTCAGACAACCAAGGAGTTAAAATAGACACATTCATCCAGACCAGTAGGAGATGTGGATTCAGGTGGCCCAGTGGAGAAGGATCGCATCAAAAAAGTGGTGGCACCTAGGTGCACACAGCACCCCAGGTGCACAAGATGGCAGCAGGCAGACCCTGGGTGCAGGGTGGTAACAGGCAGACCCAGCGAGGCAACAATTGTAAAGCAGGTCACTGCACAGGGAAATAAAGCCTCAAATCACCAATTGAAAACATCTGTGGGGGTTGAGGCACAGGGAGAAACTCCCAGCCTTACAGGAGCGTTCATTAGAGAGACCCACAGGGTCCTAGAATGTACACAAGCCCACCCACATGGGAATCAGCACCAGAAAGGCCCAGTTTGCTTGGGGGAAGCAGTGGAAAGGACTGAAATTGGACAGAGAGTGGAGCAAGCACCATTGTTCCCCCTCAGACCCTGCCCCCACATACAGCATCACAACCAAGCAAGTGGGTTGCCCCGCCCTGGTGAATACCTAAGGCTCCGCCCCTTATATGTAACAGGAGTGGCAAGACCAAAAAAAATGGCACAAACAGAAGAACAAATCAAAGCTCTACAGCAAATACAACTAAGCAATGAAGAGATAGCCAACCTATCAGATGCACAGTTCAAAACACTGGTTATCAGGATGCTCACAGAATTGGTTGAATTTGGTCACAAATTAGATGAAAAATTAAGGCTACACTAAATGGAATGAAGGAAAATGCACAGGGAACCAATAGTGATGGGAAGAAAACTGGAACTCATATCAATGGAGTGGACCAGAAAGAAGAAACAAACAACCAAACAGAAAAGAATGAAGAAACAAGAATTCAAAAAAATGAGGAGAGGTTTAGGAACATCCAGGGCATCTTTGAAACGTTCCAACATCTGAATTATAGGAGTACCAGAAGGGGAAGAGGAAGAGCAACAAGTGGAAAAGTTATTTGAACAAATAATAAAGGAGAACTTCCCCAATCTGGCAAAGGAAATAGACTTCCAGGAAGTCCAGGAAGCTCAGAGAGTCCCAAAGAAGGTGGACCCAAGGAGGAACACACCAAGGCACATCATAATTACATTACCCAAGATTAAAATGAAGGACAGAATCCTAGAAGCAGCAAGAGATAAGGAGACAGTTACCTACAAAGGAGTTCCCATCAGACTGTCAGCTGATTTCTCAAAAGAGACCTTACAGGCAAGAAGGGGCTAGAAAGAAGTATTCCAAGTCATGAAATGCAAGTACCTTCATCCAAGATTGCTATATCCAGCAAAGCTTTCATTTAGAATGGGAGTGCAGATAAACTGCTTCTCAGATAAGGTCAAGTTCAAGGAGTTCATCATCACCAAGCCCTTATTATATGAAATGTTAAAGGAACTTATCTAAGAAGATAAAAAAACATGTACAGTAAAATGACAGCAAACTCACAGTTATTAACAACCACAGCTAAAACAAAAACAAACTAAGCAAACAACTAGAACAGGAACAGAAACACAGAAATGGAGATCACATGGAGGGTTATCAACAGGAGAGTGGGAGAAGGAGAGAAGGGGAAAAGGTACAAAAAATAAGTAGCATTGATGGTAGGTAGAAAATAGACAGGGAGGGCAAGAATAGTATGGGAAATGTAGAAGCTAAAGAACTTATAAGTATGACCCATGGACATGAACTAAAGGGGGGGGGATGTGGGTGGGAGAGGGTGTGCAGGGTGGAGGGGAATGAAGGGGAGGGATGGGACAACTGTAATAGCATAATCAATAAAATATATTTTTTAAAATGGTCAAAAAAACCTGAACAGACACTTCTCTGAGGAGGACATACAGAGGGCCCAGAGACATATAATGGCTAGCATCACTAGCCATCAAAGCGATGCAAATTAAAACCACAATGAGATACCACTTAACAGCAGTCAGAATGGCCATCATAAACAAAGCAACAAACAACAAGTGTTGGGCGAGGTTGTGGAGAAAAGGGAACCCTAGTGCACCGTTGGTGAGATTGCAAACTGGTACAACCACTATGGAAAACAGTATGGAATTTCCTAAAAAAACTAAAAATGGAACTGCCTTTTGACCCAGCAATTCCACTGCTATAAGATTATATCCTAAGAACCCTGAAAAACCAATCCAAAAGAACCTATGCACCCCAATGTTCATAACAGCACAGTTAACAATAGCAAGTGTTGGCAAGGACCTACATCCAAGACTGCTCTACCCAGCAAAACTTTCATTCAGAATGGAAGGGCAGATAAAGTGCTTCTCAGATAAGATCAAGTTCAAGGAGTTCATCATCACCAAGCCCTTACTATATGAAATGTTAAAGGGACTTAACTAAGAAAAAGAAGATAAAAATATGAACAGTAAAAGGACAGCAAATTCACAGTTATTAACATCCACACCTAAAACAAAAGCAGACTAAGTGGTCACCTAAAACAGGAGCAGAGCCACGGAAATGGAGGTCACATGGAAGATTAGCAACAGGGGAGTGGGAGGAGAGGGTGGGGAGAAGGTACAGAGAATA
>PVKM010035298.1:0-15247 GCA_004027735.1 Carollia perspicillata | reverse complement strand
TCCTTGTTACCATGTTTCTTCCCTTGACGGGCACCTTCCCAGAGATCTGGAAACAAGGCCTTTGCACTTCCCTTAGTTCATATTCCACATTGTTGCCACCAAAATATATTTGATACATAAAATATTCCTCATATAAGATAATTTAACATTATATTTTGACACAGTTCTACTCCAGAAATTTCTGAGGAAGCACTCCAGTAAGCCTAGAGTTGGTCAGAGGCCAATTGTTGAGCCAATCAATTATGGCCATCGAGGCGAAACTCTACACAACACATCTTCCTTGGAAGCTATGGTTAGACTGTATAAGGAAGCAACTGCCAAAACTAAGAGGCTGCTCTTTAAAAATTGAGGAGTTTTTATATAGAAATAAATAATACTTGGCCACTGTAAGATATGCAATATAAAAGCAATGATTTAATAACGATAATTTCAAATTTTTTAAAAAGAAGACTGTATTATTTATATGTTATCAAAAATAGAAAGGGAAGTAGAAACATGTAAGTCCAATTTTTTGGTCTACATAATAAAGTGAGTAGTAAAAAAATTACAAAAGTAATGTAGGTAAGAATTTTTTAAAAATAAAAAGGTAAAGCAAGAGATAGTTTTAATAAAGTTCTATTTCTAATCTTTCTTTATTATAAGAGATACAACTAAATAAAATGACACACGAATGTTAAAAAACAATATGAGGGACAAAGACTTATTAAACACATATCAATGTAAAAAAACAGAAGTAGAAAAACTGTTTTGGACATAGTAGAATTAAATAGAAAATAGTTTCAATAATTGAATGTGTTTTAAGAGTGATTGTATACCATAAAAAAGTAGAATTTATCATATAATACTTAAGGAACTTTGCATACCAAACAAAAATGCTTCATATTATATACATTAAAACTCGTAGAAACCAAATAAGTTATTAAGATATCTAATGAACAAAATGAACTAAAAAGCAAAATAGAGACAGATTTGTAGATTGAGAGTAGGCTGACAGCCGTTGGTGGGGTGTCAGGGCTGAATAGGGGGATGGAGAGATCGAACAAAAAAGAAAATCAAGAGAAAAAACTCATAGACAGACAATAGTGTGGTGATTGCCTGAAGGGAAGGGGGGTGAGGAAAGTTGGAGGAGATAAATGGTTTTGTGAGAGAATTAACTGAACTTCAAACAACCTTTGTCATGGCATGTACACAATACATAAAGATGTAAAGAATGTACATAATATAGCCTTGACCAGTGCAGCTCAATTGGTTGGGCATCATTCTGCAAAGTAAAAGGTCACCAGTTCAATTCCCAATCAGGGCACTTGCCCAAGTTGCAGGTTCATTTCCCGCCAGGGAGCATGCAAGAGGCAACCAATCAATGTTTCTCACATCGATGCTTCTCTCCCTTTCTCCCTCCATTCCCCGCTCTCTAAAAATAAATAAATAAAATCTTAAAACAAAAGGATGTACATAATATAGTGAACTTGGAAACTTGTCTCTTATAAAACTAAAACTTTTCAAGTAGCCACAGTCTAAAAAGAATGATATATTAGACAACTGGGACAACATCAGTAATTTCTTTAAAAAATCATATGAACTATATTATTTTCTCACAGTACAATAAGCCAGAAACTAAAAAAAAAAAAAAGAGTTAAAGAGAAATCATAAGCAATTAATGCTTAGAAACAAAATATACTAAATGCTACATTAATAAAACTCAAAATTATGATTTTATGCTTATGTAAAATAAGTTAAGATACTATATTAGAGCTCATGAGAGATAAATCAGCTTACTCAAAAATATGGCTTTTAATATTTTTATTTTTAAAAAGGAATTTTATATATATATACTGGATATTCAACTCAACAACTAAGAAAAATAAGACAAATTTAAATAAAGGAGCAAATAAAAACCACAGAGGAAATAGGTTAAAGTATAAAATAATAACAGAGTTCTTATGAAAAAATAACAAGATTTACACTTCTAAAGCAAAAACAAAACCAGTGAACAAACAAAAAACAAAACAAAGTCACAGAGGCAAACAACAGATGCATGATTGCCAGAGGGAAGGGGGACGAACGGCGGGCTAGGTGGGCAGAGCATGGAGAATTCTATGATGATAGATGGAAACTAGACTTTTGGAGGTTGAGCACTATATAGCACATACAGATGTCAAATTATACTGTTGCACACCTGAAACTTATATACTGTTATAAACTAATATTATCTCAATAAATATTTTTAATAAAATGATGCTAAATTGAAAGTATAGGTGAGAATGACCCCCTAATAGTTGCAAATGAGAGAAAAGAGAAATGCTAGAAAAAAATTAAGATTGTGATGAAGGCTCCAGTAAGCAATATAAAGAGATAGCATTTATAAGAGAGCATGATATGAAAATTATGCCATTATTTCTCAAGGCATAGTTCTCAACTATTCTATTTAAGGCTTAATTGCAATATTAGTTAAAGATACAGATGTTCAGGTCTATCAGAGTTACTGGAACAGAACACTTGGAGAATAAACCAGAAATCTGCACTGCTATCATGTGATTCTTATTCACAGTAAAGACTGAGAATTGCTACTCTATACTAATAAATAATTAAATTTTTATTTGTTTAATTGTCTAATATAAATTACACTACCAAATTAACTCAGTAATAACAGTTAAAAAGCTAACATGTAAAAATTTACCTTCGCAAAGGATTCTGGAACCAAATGCTCTTAGAATGTGATATAAACTGTTTAATAGATAAGTAAATACTCCACAGTATTAAAAAGAAAGTGAAAGTCACCCAAGTCAAGTTAAAGAGAAGCAGATCCTTGATAAAAGCAGAGTAAAAACGAACTGCCAGATAACCCCAGAGACCAAGTTCACTTTAGACTGTAACACAAGAATTCTAAGTTATTAAGAAATAAAATTTAAGAGCACATTAATGGATGTAAAATGACCTAGAAACAGAAATAATCATTTAATAGAATAAAATATATTATTTTAACTTTTACATGAACTTGTTGATTAAGAATATTCAGAGATTATTAACAATTACTAACAAGCCTATGGAAGGGCAATAAAGAATCACCATTGATTCTTAGCTTTTAAAAAAAATTGGTAAAACAGAAACTATAATATTATTTAAGGATGATTCCTTTTAAAGTAACAGGTAAAGATGGAACACTAACTGAATTCCAGTTATCCACCTAAGAATTCTCCCTTTATCATTATTTTGACATCATTTTTGTGAGCGATCCAGAAAAAAACAAAAAAGGAACGTGGAGCATAGGCACTGAACAAAATGTGAAAAAATTATCTCAAAGTATAGCTATATCATAAATACTGAAAGGAATCTGATAAAGTTCTAGAATTAGTAAGTGAATTGAGCAAAAATTTCTGAGTGTATAATAAACATAGAAATGCCAATCACTTTCCCGTATGCCAGTCATAATCAGCTATTTGTTATGGAATACAGAATCCATTTGTAGTAACAAAAACAAACTTTAGAAGATGCTACAATAGAAATAAATTTAACACAAATAATTGTGACCATTTTGTAGGTATAAACATCATATCAATTACAGCAAATTATAATTTAAACAGACATTTATTACTCCAAAATATTGAAAAGTTATCAATTCATATTAGTTTATAGAATTATTTCCCAAGTAATTACAATTTCAATCAAATTATGGTGAGAGCAGATGTAGCAAGTGAAATCTATAGCATTCTAAGACAAACTATAAGGTAAAATAATAATACAAGTTTTAAATATAAATGTTGATAATTACTCTGTAAAAATTTGAAATATGATAGAATTATAATATGTAAAATAGTGCAATATTATGCAAAACTGAACACTCAGAACAATAAAGTACTATAGAAGTGACAGACCGTAGTAATTATCACTTTATTTATACCTTTAAAAAATCCCAGGCCAACTGTAAAATTAATATTTATCAAGTTATTAGAAAATTGGGATACTTGGAGGAAGAAATATAGCTTCACTTTGTACTATGTATTATAATAATAAATTCATATTAATTTTTAATTGAAACAAAAACTTATAAATAAAATAAAATATAAGTAAATCTTTATTTAGCTTGGAATTAGAAAGGACTTGCTTAGGACAAAAACAATGGAAGATGTTATAAAGGAAAAGAATATATTTAACTATATAAAATAGAAAATAAATTAGAAACTATAAAGATCTAGAAATATATTTATATCAAATATAATAATAGTTTATAGTTTCAATAAATATACAGATATTTTATAACTAAAGAATTAATGCAATGCTATAATTGAAAATTTGGTGGAGAAAAAGCATAAAAATTCACATAAAGAACCAAAGTGTCACTGGTTCGATTTCCAGTCAGGGCACGTGCCTGGGTTGCAGGCCAAGTCCCCACTTGGGAGCACACAAGAGGCAACCACACATTGATGTTTCTCACCTTCCCTTCCTCTCTTTCTAAATATAAATAAAAATAAAATCTTTAAAAATTTCACATAGAAAAATTCAAATGAGACATTGATGTATGAAAATGTCTCAACTTACATAGTAATCAAAGTACTGTATTTTTTAAAATATAATAAAGCTGCTAAAGCATGCAGTAAACACTATCACTATCTAGCTGGCAGAGATTACAAAGATAACGAGTGGTAGTAATGTATGATGGTAAAGGGCCTGCCATAACTACAGCAACACAAGCTTGAAAGAAGAAAAGACCAGTCTGAAGAAATGTGATGATAATGTAAAAATTATTCTATCAGAAACACTCATGTGAGATCTCAGCTCAGAAGGAGTCAGCTGCACGTGGCTACTCAGTGGAATCTATTTTCAGGAACGGTGATGGTGGAGCCTTGGCGTCCTGTCCCCAGCATCATGGGCCTGCTGACTACCCGTGAGGGGCTGAGCTGACTGGTTGCAGAAGCAACCCCTGTGGTATACAGTTGGAGAATTGCTCTTCTCTTTATATTCTCTGAAACTGATTCTTAGTCATTATTTTTTAAATAAATTATCTTAGGTGAATTCTGTTTGTTGCAACTAAGAACACTGATGGATTCAGAAGCCAGTACTAGTTTTAGTTGCAGACGACAGATACTCGAAGGAATAAATCTGGAGTTATTTTTCTTTTTCCGTTTGTTCTGAAGTAGCAAGATTATAACTTACACTATAACTCAATAACATGTTCTGGTCCAATAGATAACTCATTTATTATCACCTATGCCTACCTGGCATTAAGTGTCAATTGATGTCAAGACTTTGAAGAATCCGGTGTTCATTGTTATAAAACAACATAATGAGTATGAGGACTATGAGATGGACCAATGGTTTCTAATCACACTGGAATGCTACAGAAATAAAATGACAAATTCAAAGTTCTAAATTTCTTATTCAGGGAAGAGTCAGAAAATCAAGGGTTTCTGTAACTGTGTTAAACTAATTTCTTATCACTTTCAGCCAAAGGGCTGAAATGACAAAAAACAAATGTTAACATACAATTCCATGGCTTGACTATTTACAACATCAGTTGAATTACAACTTTGCCACGTCTCTTACATAAATATTAAAATTTGAATAGGGCACCAAGAATTAAAATCAGGATTCATGGAAACAAAGATGTGCATGGTTTAAAGAGGTGATTTTCAATTGGAGGTGCTAGCAGCCCAGAGGGCTTCCATCGGTACACAGAGGTACTATTACTTGGGGATATTACTGACATTTATCACTTGTGTATGAGTGATTTTAAATACCCTAAAAAGTGGAAAAATCCTGCACGAAGAAGTGTCTCACCTTTGAGTAATAAGCACCCTCCAGTCTGTGGACTTTGTCAGCAGAACCATTTCCTGGCTGCCTGGTACATGTGGTCATTCTAGTATTGCTTGAAGACCCTTTAAGAACCCTACCAGAACATTTACCTTGAAAAGTGGAACAGGGTTAAGTCTAGCTGCATTAACAGGAAGAATATTAACAGTGCTTTAAAACAAAATGCAGTTGTTTTCCCTCTCCCTTAAGAATAGTCTAAAGTAGTTGTTGTGCCAAAGTGTTCTATTTAATCAGCAGACAGAAGTGGTCATGCTTACCGTAATACACAATCAGGGATAGAGTGATAATTGGTATGGTTTCATTTAGAGATTATTGAAATCATTACTGAGCATGGAATACACACAGGTTTACATAGATGCAAAGCCAATTAAGGTATACGTGCTTAGCATAAGAAAATACATTCTAAGTATAATGATAGAAATGTAACATTAATACCATTACAATAGAGTCATAGTCCCTTGTCTAATCCCAGTTGTGAGTCAATTCAAGACTGAGAGTCCTTTGAATACAGTAAGGGAGAGAAGACTGGCAATAATATAGTCCATAGAGTAAATTTTTCTCCTACCCTTTTTAATGCAACTTTTTTCTATTTTCCCTGGGATGCTTCAGAAACACTGTGAAATGGGGAAAAAGGAAATACTCATTATTCCAAGAGGCTAGGACTCTATGGTTACCACTCAGCGTAGGGACTGATATGAATTACATAGTCTATATGTCCAATTATATGAATCATGAGTATGAGAAAAACCTATGAAGCTGGTGAAATGGCATGTGAAGGTTTTTTTCCTCAAGTGTATTTATATACTTAGTAGTTTAGAAGGTGTCAGGTAAGAGTGTGGTACTGGGCAGGGAATCTACATTTAGGCGAGAAGGAGAGCAAAAGAAAAAGTCAAATATTTTCTTCACGAGGCTTTGCCAGGTTTACTCAGGAACTAAACTCCTCTCCAGAGAGTCCTGATTCTCATCAGCCAGAACAATATCACATAGCTGCAGAGAGGCTAGGAATTTTTGTACATATGTACATACAACCTGCGGCAGAAAACAGCATGGCTGCAGCAGGTTTGAATGGGTATTCAGGGAGCAAACCTTCCTTCTCAGGTGGAAAATGGAGATTGATCATGTTCCATTGCATTCAGGGCTGAACGGGAACCCAGGCCCATCTTGTGTTATACCCTTAGTTTCTGAAAATATTGTGTAAAGAGATAAACTCAGGAACTAGCATTTGCTAATGGGACAAAGGCTATTATTTTTCAGCTGGCTAAGAAAAGCCCCTTGAGCTCCCACTCCTTATCAAAATAATGAACCGAGAGCAGTAACTCTTGGGAAATCACCACCAAGACTGACACAATCAGGAGCGATGATTCCTAATGTTACCATTTAACTTGACTGGCCTGTGCAGACAGAAGACTTGGAAATATCATTTGATTAGCATAAACTTAATCAGGTGATTAGCATAAACTGAATCTGACTGCAGCTGCTATTCCAGATGGGGACTATTTCCTGGAGCAAACCACCAGAGTCCCAAATATCTGGAACGTATTGATTTGGATTTTTTCTTGTTTCACTTCTATCTCAATTATCAGAAAACTACAGAAATTATTTGCTTTCACACAGACAGCTGCACACGTCTAGCATCCTACAGCAGGGCTCTGCCAGCTCCTTATAAGTGAGCCACGATTTAGTCTGCAGGAACTTGATTATCTCACCATCTTCAAGGCATCATCCTGAATCTACTTAGGTAATAACATTATGATCAGATAAGGTGATGAACTGGAAAACGGAACTTCAGATGCCTTTGTAAGACACATGTCAGAATGCGGGAATAGCCCAGAAACCTGAGGCATGGTGGGAGATCCACTCTGTCTTAGCCTGCAGTCTTCAAAAAGCAGAGCCTAATACGCGCAAGTAGTTTATTTGGAAATATCACAGGAACCTGAAGTGAGGAACAGGGAGAGTAAACCAGGAAAAGAGGGAGAGCCACCTTACAAAATCTGTCAATGCCACCTGTACCTTCTGCATGGCATTACATAAAATGCCTCAGAACCGGCCACCTAAGGGAAGGGAAGGGAATGATTTATTCACTGGCGCCGTCTTCCATTGGTCAAATCTGTCATTCAAAATTGTGAATATGTGAATCCTCAATGGGTTTCCAAAGGGTCTCATGCCATCTTATCAGAGGAACCCCAGGGGAGGAAGTAAAAATACATAGCACAGTTGGACTTTCTGTGGAGCTGTAAAACATGCTTCAAAAATTTCTGCTTGAGTGCATATCTAGCATCACCCAGCACTAACTAGTTAAGGCTGCCCACACTTCTGGATGGCACATGCATAAGTGTCAAGTGCCTTTCTGCAGAATTCCCATGCTGATGCATCAGAAGAGCCCAAGGTCAAGGAGTGAGGTCTGTGCAATGCATCGAAGGTGAGAATGTTTGCTGCAGCCACTATCAGAAGCAAAAGAAGGGCTGAGAGAATGTGAGGTTGTTTAGTGAAAGTTTTAGATAAACCCTTTGAAAGCATTTGCCTTGCACACTCTAACTCAAAATAGGAGATATAATATTTTGTAAAATTCTTTGGATTTTCAAGGTAACAAAAAATACATTTGGATGTACTATTGCAACCCATGTACTGAATGACCCAAAGGCTGTCAGTTTGACTGGGCCCTAAATAAAAGTTTCTCTGGCGTGACTGGTATGTCTAGACCACAGATACAGTGTTTGTGAAATGTGTATGGCAGATTGTGGTGTTGAATAATGACTCTAACAAACCTCAGTTAGAAGTTTATAGTGGATGGCTCTCAAGTTTGAAAGTAGTTTCCTCTTGAGGGGCAGCTTTTGCCTCACTTCTGAGCTCAAATAAAAACTGAGTGTCTCACTCTAGTAGTAAAGGCAACCAACAGCCTGAGCTGCTTTTCGTGAACTGGCATTATCTGAACAACCACAAAATGTGGTGTCAACAGCAGCATACCAAGTGGATTTCCATATATGAGACTGAGTGTAGGTAGGTGCACACATGAGTTCCCCAAGTATGCCTCTCCTGTGAATGCCGTGTCTGCACTTCCACTGCCATACCGACCTCCACCCTCAGCTCAGTCTCATGGAGTGGCCTATGGCCAGATGATTGAGAAAAAACATTTAAACCTGTTTTACAGATTGCTCAGCACTACAGGCTGACACTTGATGGTGGCAGATTTATGCAGAGAAGCAGCTCCACTCCTGTGACCTTGAAGGGTACTGGAGATAAGTAATAATCACAGTAAGCAGAAATTCCAAGTTCTTCTGTGCTTAATTGGTCCCTGGGTAACGGCAACTGGTTTGGTAGATGATCAAGAACTCAGAATAAACAAGATTAGAGGACCGGAGACAATGTCTGAAGGCAATTGATGTAGGTAGCATGTGTCTAACTATAAGAATATTTGTATCTGATGTGTTTGCTAAAAATGTCTCCACTGTAAATGAGGTTCTCATAATCAAGTGGATATGATGATCTGCCCGGTAAATGTTAATCTGCTTCATTGTGCAGCCAACTCAGTAATTGTTCATTAAGCTTATTAGTAAGGATTGCCTGTTGGTAGGAACAGATGTTATGCATAAGCTCAATGACATAGATTCCCTCTCTCCAAGACTCACCTGGCCACTAGTAGGGTTGAATATTCAATTTGCCAGTGGCTGTGTCTGACCCTGATCCTCTGATAAGTAACAAACCCTAGGGAGATCAGTCAGACAGCTAGAGGAAGATTAATTATATTAAATACTTTTCTTTTCTCATGAATGAGGTAGCAATTTGTTCTCGCTGGAATAGACACTTCATGTGGATTTTTCCCTCAGCTTGCCAATCTTCTGACAGTAATACCATCTGTGGGTTTATTTGATACCATGTCAAACATCATGAGAGCCCACAGGGCATTTTTATGACCTAGGAGCTTATTTTTCAGTAAAACAAGTAACTAACCTTCTATCTTTAATATACTTTTTCTTATTTTTCTGCTTTCAATGTTCAAATTTTATTTACTCCCTGGGAAACATTTTTGCTCTCTTTTTGTGAGATAGTTTCTGGAATCCAATATGTTGTTTAACTAAATATACAGATACGATAAAGGCACAGAGCATGTTAAAATACATATTAAATTTCCTTGGCCCATTGAAAATTTATCTTTATAAAGGTAATGAAATGTACAGTGATAAGACTGCAGGTAGTCCCAGAAAAATCTTAGCTATCTCCAAACACCAGGGTACTGCAGATTCCCCACTGGGATTCTGGTACATAGGCATGAATCTCGCCAGAGGTCACAGCATCTTTTGAACACCTTTTCTTTGAGACGGTTTCTATGGTAATGTAGTAAGTAGAGCCATAGAGTGAACCAGATGCTATTAGATTTGTGATTTTTTTAGAGATGGCACATCAGAAACTGTTAATATCAACACATAGTTTCAATGTCATGACTTAAAAAGACATAAAACTTAACCCAGCCCTATTGGTTTAGAACTCCTCCGAATGTACATGTGGCTGAATTACAAGTTACAGGACACCTATATTAACAGAAAACTGTTTTACTTTTAGATAATGTTTATAACCCTAACTGTTAAAAAGGTAAAAAAAAAACAGAACTTTTTCTCATGTCCATTATTTTTAAACTCCAAAAGACACAGCCTCTTTCCTCTCTTTCTCCTTCTCTCTTTCTTTTCCTCTCTCCCCAACCCCCCAAAAAGTTGGGGTACAAAGTATATCAAAAAAGGTGAAAATTGCTTGTGCCATCTATTGGTGAAACCCATTGAGTTGATCACACAGAAATGTTCCTCCTATCAATCTTCTCATAAGAAAAACCTTGCAATTATTTCATCTTTTTGCAGTGGTCTTGCACTTTTATAGGTATAGTATGTCATCTATGTGCTTTATATACTGTTTCTAAAATAATCAGATATATTAAGCACATATTAATAAAAACAGGGTAGGAAAATTTGTAAGTTAAACAACTATATTTTACTACTACCTCATCACTGTTTCTTCATGATGCCAAACATCCAGTTAATTCAGGCAATTACACACTTCCACACGTTTATCTAACAAGTGGCTGGTATTACCCAAAGTTTAGTTGGATTGTTGGGTTATCTTATTGTATTAATGGATAACAGGAGAACTTTTTTCACTTCATCATTTTATCCAAAACATGCTCTTAGATTAATTATTGCTTCACTAAATAAATTATTATATTTCTCTCTTCCTGGGACATCACAGAGGGACAAAGAAACCAGACCATCTGAAAGGAGTGAAAGCGGGAGGTGACGGGTTGAGGTAGGACAGGAGTGGCTGGGAATGAGAGGAAAACCATGTCACTTTCCACATCCGAGTATAAATCACCAGGGTAATAGGTGATCTTGTCAAACTGGGGTTTCAATTCCAGCTCTGTCATAATTTACAAATTCGATGCTGGAAAAATGTCTGATCTTTTGTATAATTAGAATGTACCATTGCATAGGATGTAATGAATCTCAATCAACCAACTGAAGTAAACAAAAAATAACACATGCATAAAGGTTTAATGCATATACATGTATCAGTTTGTGGAGCAAAAATTATTGTGGGCTTCAAAACCTACCTGTTTATGTTTCAGGTTGTTTTCATTAATTCAGTCCCTTTTATAGTAACCTTAAAAACAGTCTGACTCCAATACTTTCGACATTTTTTGGTCCACATAATTCTTCGTTGTGAGGGGTCTGTTCTGAGCATTGTAGGAGGTTTAGCAGCATACCTGGCCTCTACCTGCAAGATGCTAGTAGCATGCCACTTTTCCCCCACTTGTGACAATCAAAAATATAATCACCATTGCCAAGTGTCCCTGGGGCCAAAATGCCTATTAGAAGAGAGAGAACAGAAGGAGCTTCGAAGGTTTCTAGGCTGGGCATTATTATTACCTAACACATAGAATTCCTGTCCACCAAGTATACATTTGTTAACTGGTCTTCTTTTGATAAATGACAAGTGCTTGGGATTGAAAAGAAAACAGCCTAAATATTCTGGAGTGGAGGGAGGAAGTTAAATATTAAGAGACATTTGCTGCCTTAGCTGTCATCTGGCAGTCACAGCAGCTCATGCTGGGAATGTAGATCATTCTCTGGCCTGCAGTGGGGTATGGAGATCAGTCAAATTGCATTAGTCCCTTGAGAATATTTTCAGTGATCCTTACCCTGAATGACAGAAGACTCCTGGACTAGTTATAACAGATACTAAAAGTCATGAGGTTTTTTTTTTAAAGAAATTCTTCCTGATAACCAAGAAAAAACAGGTCTCATCATTATGTGCTCTTGACAGCAGTGATGAAGGATTACCTTCTCGAAGATGTATATTCATGATGCGGATACCGGCCCACAGTGTCCACATCATTATGGATGAAATGAGACATTCACACGGACTACCGAGTCCAATGGAGGAAAAGGGACACCATGGCGTTTTCTCTCAAGGGGAGCAAGAGCCACAGCCCTTGCCATGACAGGCCTTTGTTGGATTTCTCCCCACAGTACTTGATGGTCCTCATTTACTATGTACAGGTTGCTTTAGGTGGTTACCATTTACAGCAAACAAAGGAGCCAATGCTGCTAATCACATCACAGTGGAGGGATATTTGCAAATGCAAAGGGCAAAAGTGGTTGAACCAGTTATACTTGTCTTTGGAAGGTTTAGCATGGATTTTAGGAAGTTACTTTGCAGTAAATGTTTGCCACTGGGGGCTGGGCCCACTCCACGAAGAATGGTCTCCTACCTATTCAAGCTCATCCCTCTGCCAAATTTCTCACCATGCTCAAAATTGTGCTTATTCTCTCTGCTCATATGTGTTTCCATTCTCCCTCCCCAGCATCGGTTGTATCAATGAGTTCAGGATATTATCATTTCTAGAATTCTCATTTTACTCCAACTATCCCCATCATTTTTTAGGTTATGTCCCTCTACAATTTGTTCTACAAGGACCTACATTATGAAATGCAAGCTCTAAGACAAATTTTCATCTGCCCAAAATTTCCTCAATGTTTTCTACCATATTCTTGACCTTAATAGAAGTTTACCATCATCTAGAAATCACTATATTCCAATCCCATCTCTTCTCCTTATCCAAGTGGGTCTCAAGTTTTTGTACCGGCTCCAACTCTGTAAGAGGTGAGAAGAGCAGAATTTCTTGCCCCAATAAATCACTCAGATTAGAAATCTAATCACAAATACCAGAGAAAGTCACAGAGCACCACTAACGTTACCCACTTTTTCTTTTACCTTCCCCTAGACATACTCATAATTTACCTATCTCTTCATCATCACATTCCCCACTGTATTTCTTATAACATTTATATTTTCCTTAAATTCACAAATATATCCTTACCTTCTTAATCTTTTCTTTCAAAAAGTTCTGTAAATGTCTGTTATGTCTACTTGAACTATGGCGTTGTTCACATCTACCACCTTCTTACTGACTTCCTCTCTAAATATTATATCCAGCATTGTAAAGGGGTACTAAAGTTTCCTACAATTTTTATATTTCTATCAATTTCTCTCTCCATATCTGTCACATTTGGTCATATATTTACGATCTCTGATGTTTGGTACATATAAATGTATAATTGTATGTCTTCTTGCTAAATTGACCCTCTTTATCATTGTATGGTGATCTTTGTCTCTAGTGGTAGTTTTGACTTAAAGTATATTTTGTCTGATGTAAGTATAGCCATCTGCTCTCTTTTAGTTACCAAACACATGAGATATTTTTCCCATTCCCAAATTCATCTCATAAGACCATCTTGAGTCCAAAGCCACATAAAAATAATATAAAAAAAACCTAAAACACTACAGGCCAAACATGACCAGTGCAGCTCAGGTCATTGGTTGTCAACCCACAAGGTCATTGGTTGTCAACCCACAAGGCAACAGGTCACTGGTTTGATTCCTAGTCAGGGTACATACCTAGGTTGCAGGTTCAGTGCTCGGTCAGGGCTCATACTAGAGGCATCTAATCTACATTTCTCACCCTCTCTTTCTCCCTCCATTCCCCGCTCTGTGTTAATAAATTAAAAATTTTTAAACAATGTGTGAAGCTTAAAGAAATTACATACCAATATTGCTCATAAACATTGATTCAAAAATCCTCAATAAAATACTAGCATATTGAATTCAGCAGCACATTAAAATGATTATATACCCTGATCAAGTGGAGTTTATCCCTGGATGCAAGGATATTTCAACATATGCAATATACCACAGTAATAGACTACAAAACAAAATCCACACGATCATCTGAATATATGCTTAAAAAGCATTTGACAACATTTAGCACTGTATCATAACAAAAACGCTCAACAAAACAGATACATTAGAAACATACCTCAACACAATAAAGGCTACATGTGAATAACCCACAGACAATGTCATAATCAATGGGGAAAACCTGTAAGATCCAAAATAATGCAAAGATGTGCACTCTCACCACTGCTATTCAACATAACCCTGGAATTCATAGAGGGAAATTAGACAAGAAAATGAAGTAAAAGACATCTTAAGCTGAAAAGAAAACATAAAATTATCTCTGTTTGCATGTGGCATGATTAGATATGTAAAAAACTAAAAAGACTACACACATACACACATACAAATAAAAAACCTGTTACAACTAATAAATGAGTTCAGCTAGTTGCAGGAAACAAAATCAACACATAAAAATCAGCAGTGTTACTATACACTATAACAAATAATTTGAAAGGGAAAATTTAAGAATCCCACTTACATTATCAATAAAAATAAATAAAATAATTAGGAATTAACCAAAGAGGTGAGAAAACTTGTATATTGGAAATTGTAAATGTTAATAAAGGAAATTTAATAAAACATAATAAATGTAAAAACATCTATGTTCACAAATTGGAACAATTAATATTGTTAAAATATTTATACTACCCAAAGCAATCTATAAATTCACTGCAATCCCTATTAAATCCCAATAATATGTGTATTTTACAAAGATAGAAAACAAATCTTAAAATTCATATGGAACCACAAAAGACTCTGATTAACCAAGGCAATCAGGAACAAGAAAAACAAAGTTGGAGGCTTCATACTTTCTGACTTCAACCTGTATTACAAAGCTATAATAATCAAAACAGTATGGTACTGACATAAAAATAGACATATAAGTCAATGAAACAGAATAAAGAACCCAGAAATAAGCCCAAGCATTTATGCTCAACTGATCTTCAACAATAATGCCATAAACACACAATGAGGAAAGGACAGTCTCTTCAACAAATGACCTTGTAAAAACTGTGCTTCACATGTAAACAAATGATAGTAGGCCCCTATGTCACACCATATAGAAAAATGAACTCTAAATGGATTAAAGGCTTAATTGCAAGTCCTGTAAATTCCTAGAAGAAAATGGACAAACCTTCTTGACGTTGGTCTTGAAAAT
>PVKM010035297.1:0-15235 GCA_004027735.1 Carollia perspicillata | reverse complement strand
TTCTGTGGCTTCGCTCCTGTTTTAGGTGTCCACTTAGTCTGCTTTTGTTTTTGGTGTGGATGTTAATAACTGTGAGTTTGCTGTCCTTCAACTGTTCATATTTTTTATCTTTTTCTTAGATAAGTCCCTTTAACATTTCATATAATAAGGGCTTGGTGATGATGAACTCCTTGAACTTGACCTTACCTGAGAAGCACTTTATCTGCCCATCCATTCTGAATGAAAGCTTTGCTGGATAGAGCACTCTTGGATGTAGGTCCTTGGCTTTCATGACTTGAGTACTTCTTTCCAGCCCCTTCTTGCCTGTCTCTTTTGAGAAATCAGCTGACAGTCTGATGGGAACTTCTTTATAGGTGACTGTCCCCTTATCTCTTGCTGCTTCTAGAATTCTCTCCTTCATTTTAATCTTGGGTAATGTAATTATGATGTGCCTTGGTGTGTTCCTCCTTGGGTCCAACTTCTTTGGGACTCTCTGAGCTTCCTGGACCTCCTGGAAATTATTTCCTTTGCCAGATTGGGGAAGTTCTCCTTCGTTATTTGTTCAAGTAAGTTTTCCACTTGTTGCTCTTCCTCTTCCCCTTCTGGTACCCCTATAATTCGGATGTTGGAGCATTTAAAAATGTCCTGGAGGTTCCTAAGCCTCTCCTCATTTTTTTGAATTCTTATTTCTTCATTCTTTTCTGATTGGATGCTTCTTTCTTCCTTCTGGTCCACTCCATTGGTTTGAGTACCAGTTTCTTCCCCATCACTATTGGTTCCTTGCACATTTTCCTTCATTTCACTTATCAATGCCTTCATTTGTTCATCTAATTTGCGACCAGAATCAACCAATTCTGTGAGCATCCTGATCACTAGTGATTTGAACTGTGCATCTGAGAGGTTGGCTATCTCCTGGCCGCTTAAAAGTATTGGCTCTGGGGTTTGAGCTATTCTGTTTGAGTCATATTTGGTCAGGTGGTGCCTGTTCTATGTGGGTGGCAGAGCTTTAGGTGTTTACCAGGGCAGGGCGACCTAGTTGCTGGGTTGTGACGCTGTCTGTGGAGGTGGGGTCAGAGAGGGAACAATGGTGCCTGTTCTGCACTCTCTCAGATTTTCGTCCCCCCTGCTGCTTCCCACAAGCAAACTTGGCCCCCCTGGCATTGGTTCCTAGGTGGGCGGGCATATGCATGCTCTGGGACCTTGCTGGTCTCCCCAACAACCTCTCATGTGAGGCTGGAAGTCTCTCCTGGCACCTTTTCAGTGTTTTTAGCTTTATTTCCTGTCGCTGGGGCCCTGGGCTGCACGGTCCATCTCACTGCCAGTTCTTGACTAGTTTATCTGTGCTCGAATGTGTGACAGCCAACTGCCCTGCCTGTTTTCTCCCCATGTCTGGGTTCTTTGAGTAGGGTGCTGGCACTGCCTGCGGTCTGGGTCTGGCAGCCCCTGCCTTTTCCTGCCTCATTCCCTCTCCACCAACCGCCGACTCTGCCCCTCTTACCGGTCTGGTTGAATGGTTGTCGGACTTCTGCAATTCAATTTTCTGTTTTGGTTGTGTTATTGTTTGTAAATATTTGTTGTCTTTAATTTTGGTTGTGCAAGGAGACACAGTGTTTCCATCTACAACTCCCATCTTGGCCAGAAGTCCCATGCCAGTCCCTTCTGGTGTGCAGTGTTTCTGTTGAGAAATCAGCTGACATCCTTAAGCCCTTATAGATAACTAACTGCTTTTCCCTTGATGTTTTTAAGATTCTCTCTTTGTTTTTAACTTTTGCCATTTTAATGTTGATGTGTCTTGATGTGGACT
Organism: Carollia perspicillata; assembly: GCA_004027735.1. NCBI lineage: Eukaryota > Metazoa > Chordata > Mammalia > Chiroptera > Phyllostomidae > Carollia > Carollia perspicillata. The sequence goes on along the minus strand of PVKM010035297.1, from coordinate 13,452 downwards.
TCTTTGTGTTCATCTTTTTTGGGACTCTCTGTACTTCTTGTGCTTCTATGTCCATTTCTTTCACCAGGTTAGGGAAGTTTTTCAGTCATTATTTCTTCAAGTATGTTTTCAGTTCCTTGCTGTCTCCTATACTTTGGACACCCCATGATACAAATGGTGTTATGCTTGATGTTTTCCTGGAGGTCTCTTAAGCTATTCTAATGTAAAAAACTTTTTTTGTGTTCCAATTAGGTGTTTTCTTTTACCTTATCTTTCAAATCATTGATTTGAACCTCTCCGTCCTCTAACCTGTTGATGGTTCCATCTAATATATTCTTCATTTCTGACTGGTTCTTTTTTGTGGTTACTATTTTCCTTTTTAAATGTTTCCTATCTCTTCATTTAAGTTCTTACTGAGATAATTCATTCTTCCCCTAAGTTCATTACACATCTTTATAACCGGTGTTTTGAACTCTGCATCTGGTAGATTGCTTGCCTCCATTTTGTTTAGTTCTTTTTCTAGAGTTTTGTCCTGTTCTTCAATTTGGGACATATTTCTTTGTTCTCTTATTTTGGCTGTGTCCCTATGTTTTTTTCCCCATGTATAATGTAGATCTTGGCAGAGTAGCCTTAATAGTAGGTGTCCTGTGGAGCCTAGAGGTGCAGTCTCTCTGTTTACCTGAGCCTAGTGCTCCAGGGGTGTCTATTGTGTGGGTTGTGTGTGCCCTCCTGTTATAGTTTAGCCTTAATTGCTGTTAGCATGTCAGTGGGTTGGATTGCTCTTCAGGCTGACTGGCTCTGAGGGATGGTCATAACTTCAACAGAAAAGCTGTTCTGTGGGTCTGCTCCACAGAGTGGAATTTGCTTTAGGAGAAACTCAGGTGCTTGCCCAGGTGACCATTTGAGTGTATCTTTTTGTGGTACTAATCAAGTAGTACTCTCTTGTCTGAAGCCAGCCACTTGGTGTGTTGGTTCTGGGACTTCTTGGGAGGGACTTTGGTGCAGACCAAGATCAGCTGCTGCCTGTGTCCAGCCAGGGACACCTGATAGAAGCTAGAAAGTGATTTTTGTTGGTGGCTGCCTGTACAGGGTTCAGAGGCACCTGAGAGTTGTTATGCTGTGAACCAAGGCCCAATACCACTAGTGTCATGCTTGGAACTTCTTAGCAAGAGATACAGTGCATGCTTCAGCCAATTGATGTTTGTTTGGGGTTTGTGTACCTTTGAGAGATTTTTAGGAATGTCCATAGCATAGGCCCAGGCTGGCCCCTTGTGTGGTTTAGCCTTCAACAGAGGTCTGGCTGCTTGCATAATTGGGCGGGCCTGGGTCTCAGAGATCACTGGGGCAGGCAACAGCTGTGTTAATTTGGTTAATGGAGACTTAGATTTGGCACCTGCCTGCCCCTGTAGATTGTGGCTGGGGTGGGTTGCTCAACAAAGGAACAATGGCATCCTGGGCACAGGAGAGAGCTGTCCCTCTAGCCTTGTCCCTGAAGCCACACAATTCAGTTCCCCCCTGTATGTCCCTGGTGCCCTTAGCTGGAACTTAGGGCACGTGTTTGTGGGCAAGTGAGTCTGTGCATGGGCCTTTTAAGAGAATGCATGGGTCTGTGGCAGCCCTCTGTCTCACCGAGACTGTGTCCCTGCTGATTTTCACAGCCAACTGTGGTAGGGACTCCTCTTCCCCAACTGGTGGTCTGAACTTGGGAGCCCAGTGTGGGGCTGGAACCCCTTGCTCTTCAGTGGGGACCTCTACAGCTAAAACAGCCCCTTGCTCTTCAGTGGGGACCTTTACAGCTAAAATATTTTTCCCAGTTCTTAACTGTGATATTTGGATGTTGGACCAGCCCATTTCATTTATCTGCCCCTTCTGTAGATTTGATGTGGCTTTGCTTCTTCTTTATATCCTTATTTATAGCGTTCTATTCAGATTGTTCTCAAGAGTGGCTGTTCTGCAATTTAGTTGTAATTTTGATGTAGACATGGGATAAGGTGAGCACAGCATTTACCTACTTTTCCATCTTGACTGGAAGCCTCGTTTTTCACTTTTTAAAGCAGTTTTATTGAGATATAATCCACCTTCCATACCACCCATATAAAATGTACAGTTCAGTATATTCCAAGATAGGGGCAGCTATCTCCACAATTTTCAAACATTTTCATCACCTTAGAAAGAAATCCCATACTCTTGAGCTATAACCCTTTCCAGGAAGTCCTCTACCTTGTCAGGGGTAACCCCTGCTGGAATAACCCCTAATCTACTTTGTGTCTATAGATTTCACAAGTCTGAAGTTTCATATGACTGTACCATATAGTATGTGGTCTTTTGTGTCTGGCTTCTTCCACTTAGCATAATGTTTCAAGGTTCATTCACATTAGAGCATGTATCAGTACTTTATTTCTTTTTATGGTGGAATAATACTCCATTATAAGGATATACCATGTTTTCTTATCCATTCACCTGTTGATAGACATTTGGGTTGTTTCTACATTTTGGCTACTAAGAATAATGAAACATGTTAATATTAAATGTCTAATCACAGGTCAGCTAATGACTTAGAGGTGGTACTGACAAGATAACATTTCCTTTTTCCCTACTCTGCTATTAAGGTAAATTTTTGGTTTGACTGACTCAAAGCAATATTGATTTCTACATCTAAGAATAGCTATTTTTTCTTATTTCCTGATGCTTATTATCTTCAACTTGTTCCTAGTACCTTTGTCCTTACTATTATTGTTACTTGAAAATGGAAAGCCTGTGAAAACTGTATAGTCACCTTTTTAAAACTTACTGTATAGTAGATGTTTACAAACTTTCTTGTTTAAACATATTTACTGAACACTTACTCTAAGAAGCAAAGGTAAGCAGTATTAAAGTGCAGAAGTAAATGATAAATGCTTTTAAACACAATGGTTTTAGTTGATCTAAAGCAGGGGTATCCAACCTTTTAAGCGTCTCTGGGCCACACTGGAAGAAGAGTTGTCTTGGGCCACACATTATCTACACAAACACTAATGAAAACTGATGAGCAAAAAAAAAGTTTTGAGTAAATTTGTGATTTTGTGTTGGGCTGCTTTCATAGCCATCCTGGGCCACCTACAGCCTGCAGGCCATGGGTTGGACACCCCTGAGACATTACGGACCACATCTAAAATATTCATTTTTAAATTTTACTTTTGAAATATGAAATATACTGAAATATATGAAAAAATTGAGAAGATATAAACAAACATAAAGAAAGGACAATAAACTTCCTGCCCCTGACCCCAATGCCCCATTTCCCTTCCCAGGAGATAACCATTAGAACTAGTTTCTTATGTATCCATTCAGAAATGATACTGAGTACATTTAACACTTGACATTTTCAGTGTTAATTTCATTTTCATTTCCTTTTCTCCACATCCTCCCCAGCGCTAATTGTTTGTTAATGAGAGACTTTTAGAAGCTCATTTTCTGAAGCAGTAAAATCTTAGAGCCAGTGAGCTAAGGATGGCCTACCCCATCAAAAAAACCATGCTAATGGCTTTATCCAGTTTCTGAGATAACATGGTACCAGGGAGAGGGGTAATTGAGGAAAGGTAAGAAGTTACTCTTGTGTGGATGACTTTTGGTTAACAGTATGATTTTTACTAAGTGAAGGCCACAAAAGCCATTTGATTTGTGCCAGAATTAATTATAATGTGACTTTATTAGCTGTAAAACTACCCGCCCCATCCGTAGTTTTACTTTTTGTGGTTTCAGTTACCTGCAGTTGAAATATGAAAATATTAAATGGAAAATTCTATAAATTAACAATAAGTGTTAAATTTGCACCATTCTGAGTAACGTGATGAAACCTGGCACCATCCACTCCATCCCAGTAGGGGACATGAATCATCCCTGTGTCCAGCATACCCACACAAGGTATGCTCCCCACCTGCTAGTCACTTATCTTACCAACTATCGCAGGGTTATTACAGTACTTGGGTTCAAGTAACCCTTATAGTAAGTAGCCCAACACTGTGTCACAGTGCCTGTTTCATTCACCTCACTTCATCTCATCACATAGGCATCACATTATCTCACCACGTGGGCATTGCTGTTTGAATAGAAAGGGGATATGGTACTACATTATTTTAGCAGTCAGTCTTAAGGAGAAATGTTCAGGATTCTGTGTTGGGCCAAACTTAACAGTGACCATTATGTGTTGTTGTTGAATTAAACTATCTCTTAAGATTAGAATTTTTAAAATTAAGCTAATAAAACCTTAATGCAACATAACCAAAGATGTTAACATAACCAGAGAAGAGTGGGTAAAAGTAGAAAACAGTTCAATTGTTGGATTATTCCTGGCAAAGGAACCCTAAACTATGTAAAGGTAGTGACTGTTTACTTATCTAAAAAAGCAATTTCAAAAGTATTCACATACACAGATTTTGATTTTTCAGCTAGAACTTCAAGTGGAGCTGTTCCTGACACGCTCCCAATGAAATGGTATTATTTTATGTTGTGTTTTGAAAGTGTATATTTGTGCTTGCAAGAATTACATGGAAGAATGAAACTAACAGAGCACTTGATGTTTCTTAAAGTGAAAATTGACACTCTTAAAGACATTTTATTGAACAATGAGGTAACAATTTTTCTCTGAGAACATATTGCCACAATAACAGTGGCAGAAAATATTTCACATGCAAACATATGTGAATATCTTCATGAATGCATTTAACACTTTGAAGTGATGGCAACAATCTGGTAACAAGTAGAAGTCAGCGTCATATAAACTGTGGCTTCATGTTATTACTTCATTTGAATTAGTTGTTTAAAGGGATTTTTATGTCTTCCTAAAAACTGACAAGGTTAATTTTGGATTAAGGCAGGCAGGAAATGCTAAGGCTTTCTTTTGAAGGTTTGGCTATTTGTTATGAGGTCAAAAAGTAGTCATTTTAAAGTTTAGAAAGGTTAGGCAGTGATGTCTTAAAAACAGAGATTTTCCTTTCTTTTCTGTGTAGCAAATTTGACAGAATGGTAAAATTCAAAGTTCTTTATACTTTCTACCTGACTTCTTTTCTTATAAATGCTTTTATTTTCTAAAAGTGAAGAATTTTAAAAAGTCATTTTAACTGAAAAATACTATGGATTTGGTGTCACTGGAAAGATATAACCTCTCATTTTTTTTTTTGGCCAGATCAGCTCTCAGAAATCATCCTATTTTGTAGAGTTATCCAGTGGGACAAGAGTAGATGCCTTTTATATTTATTTTATTTGCATTAAAAAGGCTAAATGTTTGCTCTTGATTATGTAATAAACCACTGTAGCAAATAACAATGAGTTTAGTTCCTTTAGGAGGCAACATCATTGCCATGAATTCATTTAACAGATACTGAGTGTCTACCCTGGGCCAAGCACTGTTCTAAATGCTTGAGATAGATTGGTGAAGACAAATCACTGCCTTCCTTAGAGCTTAATAAATACAAATAGTAATACAGAGCAATGTAAAATGATTTAATTCTATCATTCTGCTTTTAATGACCTTCACTGAATGAGTTTTGAGAATGGTTACACATTTTATCTGAAGTTTGAATAGGAAAAAATTGACAAATTGTTTGGAATATATGGCAGTAAGCTGAAGCTGATAATTAATTTGATTGTTTTTAATTTTATGTTTTGATTACAGTTTGACTTTTTACTTCTCACTTTTATTTTTTTATTTATCAGTGATAAGAGTTATAATTAGCCCCCTTAAGTAACTGAGAAATGTTATGAGATTAACTTGTGGCTTTATTCTTTAGATGGGCTTAATTTGGGGAGAGGATGATGGTGAAAGGATGTAATAGCCCTGGAAATTGGTGTTAAAGTATGGCATATGTACACTTTGTCTTCTGTCATATGAAGAATTAATTATACAATACTTAGTGCATTTAATGTGTACTGTGGAAAATGAATACACTGCTCAGATATTTTTGCCTGTATGAATAGTACAAGAGCTGACTCAAAGGACATGACAGGATGGTTCCTATTCTGAAGTGAAATAAGATGATGGGTTGTGGTAAAAAATGATGTGATCATGCCCATATTTGCTCACATCTCTTATTTGTTTCTTTTTATAGAGGAAAACCAAAGAGAGTCTCATTTCTTATTTATTGTTTCTTTTGTATTTTCTCTTTATTTTCTTTTCATGCCATTTTTTTCTTTTTCTCTTAAAATTGCATTGTAATGATTTGTAATTTACTTGGTTCAAGCTGTGCTTTGCAATAATATTAGTACCCCTTAGGACGGGCATTGTAGAGGCATCATATCCATGTTAGAGAATCAATTACATATATGGATACATACTCTGAGCACCTTGGGTGTGAAAGACATGTTTCATAAATCTCTATGTTTCCTGATGCCATCTAATACAATGCATTTTACAGAGTGAACTATAGCCACCACAGGTGTCTTTTTTAAAATATATTTTATTGATTATACTATTATGGTTGGCCCATTCCCCCCCCCTTATTCCCCTCCACCCTGCACACCCTCTCCTACCCACATCTACCCTCCTGTTTAGTTCATGTGCATGGGTCGTGCATACAAGTTCTTTGACTTCTACATTTCCTATACTATTCTTAACCTCCCCCTGTCTATTTTCTACCTACCATTTATGCTACTTATTCTCTGTACCTTTCCCCCCTCTCTACCCCTCCCACTCCACCACTAATAACCCTCCATGTGATCTCCATTTCTGTGATTCCATTCCTGTTCTAGTTGTTTGCTTAGTTTGTTTTTGCTTTTAGGTTCAGTTGTTAATAGCTGTGAGTTTGTTGTCATTTTACTGTTCATATTTTTTATCTTTTTTCTTAGATAAGTCTCTTTAACATTTCATATAATAAGGGCTGGGTTATGGTGAACTCCTTTAACTAGACCTTATCTGGGAAGCACTTTATCCCCCCTTCCATTCTAAATGTTAGCTTTGTTGGATAGAGTAACCTTGGATGCAGGTCCTTGTCTTTCATGACTTTGAATACTTCTCTCCAGCCCCTTCTTGCCTGCAAGGTTTCTTTTGAGAAATCAGCTGATAGTCTAATGGAAACTCCTTTGTATGTAACTCTCTTTCTTTTGCTGCTTTTAAGATTCTATCCTTATCTTTAATTTTGGCCAGTGCAATTATGATGGGCCTTGGTGTGCTCCTCCTTGAGTCCCACTTCTTTGGGACTCTCTGAGCTTCCTGGACTTCCTGCAAGTCTATTTCCTTTGCCACACTGGGGAAGTTCTCCTTCATTATTTTTTCAGATAAGTTTTCAATTTGTTGCTTCTCCTCTTCTCCTTCTGGTACCCCTTGATTCATATGTTGGAACATTTAAAGATGTCCTGGAGGTTCCTCAGCCTCTCCTTTTATTTTTTTTTTAATTCTTGTTTCTTCATTCTTTTCTTGTTTTCCTTCTGCTACAAATTGTTTATTTGAGTCCCAGTTTCCTTCCTGTCACTGTTTGTTCCCTGTACATTTTCCTTTATTTCACTTTTCATAGCCTTTGTTTTTTCCTCTAATTTGTGACTGTATTCAACCAATTCTATGAGCATCCTGATTACCAGTGTTTCAAACTGTGCATCTGATAGGTTGGCTATCTCTTCATTGCTTAGTTGTATTTTTTCTGGAACTTTGATCTGTTCTTTCATTTAGGCCATTTTTTGGGGGAGGGTCTCGGCGTGTCTGTTATGTAGTAACAGGCAGAGCCTTAGGTGTTCATGGGAGGGGGGACAACCCACATTGGTCCATTGTGATGCTGTATGTGGGGTAGGAGTCTGAGAGGGAACAGTGCCTCTTGCTCTGTTCTCTGACAGCTTTTGGTCACTTTGCCCCTATCTATCCACAAGCAAATTGGGCCCTTCTGGTGTTGATTCCCGGGTAGGTGGGTTTATGTACATTCTAGGACCCTGTGGCTCTCTCCAACGAACTCTTCTCTGAGACTGGGAGTTTCTCTTGCTGCCGCCTCAACCCCCACAGGTGTCTTCAGTCAGAGGCTTTGAGGCTTTATTTCCCCATTCTGGAACCCTGGGTTGTGTAGTCTATCTTGTTCCTCAGTTGTTCCTCCTGGTTTATCAGCATGTGAATGTGAGACCACCCAGTCTGCAAGCCACCACCTCTACTGGTTGGCCAGCTGCTACCTTGTGGCTAGTCCTCTCTACCCGTCTACCCATCTCTGCCACTTCTATTCATCTGGTTGAATGTTTCTTCTTTAACTCCTTGGATATTGGACTTCCGTACAGTTCGATTTTCTGACAGTTCTGGTTGTTTTTTGTTTTTAAATGTGTTTTTGTCTTTCTTTTTGGTTGTGCGAGGAGGCACAGAGTGTCTACCTATGCCTACATCTTGGTTGGAAGTCCACAGCTGTCTTTTAAATAAGTTCCTTGCCCAATGTGTAGGTCAGTTGATAATTTGGACAAGGTTTATAATTTAATATATAATAAAGCATCCTATTCTAAAATGTTGACAGATTTAATTACTTTATTACACAAATATAGAGCTAATAAAGACTTATTGGGGAGACAACCCTTGGAATATTAAAATTAGGATATTTTGTAGCTTTTTCCCACACCCAATATGTGAAAAATGATTACATAAACCAGATCTACTTGATTATTAACACTAACACATCAATGCAACAGGAAGTTTCTGTACCTAATACTATTCCCACTATAAATTTCTTGAACTTTCCAGTATAGTACAAAATTATAGTAGTAATTTCCTGCATGTTAATTTGGTACCTGTTTTATGTTAGATCTCTTTGCTTGAATTCTTTGCTCACTTTAGGTGTTATCTATTTGGTTTTTTTGCTTCATAAATTAGGAAGATGGGTAAAATCCTGTTTCATTAAAGGAAAATAGGTGAGTGTTATTGAAGTGTGTCCTTAAGCCCAGTAGGAGAGGCCTCCATTGTGCTCTTCATACATGGGAAGACTATACCTGGTAGTGGGTGTGGTGAGAGCATGGCATTTGAATGAAAGTTGGAAGAGACATTAAAAATACTATATCTGGATCTTGTGTTCTAACTGTATATTACACTGATATGTCTATGAAATTCATGCAGCATAGGTTGTACCTCTTTCTTTCCTTTCCACCCTGAGGGCCATGTGTGTCCATAGGTGCATGTGTGTGAACTTTTAACTTTATGGGTTTGTTTGGGGAGGGAGAGAGATTGAGAGATTGAGAGCCTTATCTCTACAGATAAAACATAGGTTTGTTTCCATAGGCTTTCCTCAGCATTCATCATGATGAATTTGAAATAAAGTGTAAAAGTTGTTTTCATTTTGTGGCCTGTTTATAAAACTGCAAAATGTATTACACAACCCTTGCCATTATCTTCTATTCCAAAACCAATTTTCATTACCCAGAGTAAAAATACAAATTCTGTTAATACACACACACACACGTACATACACAAACACACCTCCTCCCACCAACCCCACACAGCACACGTTACCTTTACCTCAGACGATGAGTGAAACATTTAGAAGGTTACAAAATGGACCAAAGATTAAAACTGGTTGAACTATTGATGTGTAGGACAGTCTTTTAGGAAATGTAGTGGTTAATAAGTAGAAGCTATGCATTTCCAAAGGGGTATACATCCTAGAAATTTGACCACAATGTTTTGTAGTTTAAGTAAATTCTGTAATAATATAGTGAATAGATTTTAAAATCAGTGACTTAGTGTTGATAGGTTTCACTATGATCAAAATGAGCCTTAGAGTTCAGACAGCTAGAAAGTATATACATTCCAGATGAATGAGAAAGGGAAAGTCAAGGAAGCTGTTTCTAGGTAGCCTTATCATTGAGGAAGTTAATAGCACTTGAGACAGACTGATCTAAGTGGTTTGAAGTGACAAGTGTGGCTGAGGAAAAAATAAGGCTGGAAACACCCAACGTCTCTGATCTAATGCTGATACTGTCTTCTTACTTGAGGCAATTGCCTGTGCCCTAATTTTCTCTGTAAATTGCATGATAATACATACATGTATATCCTGGGTAGCTCAAGTGCTTGAGAGTTACTTGCTATCTCATATATTCCTTGGTAGGCAGAAGTCAGATAGTACTATGCTTGTTTTGCAGATGGTGAAATTGAGACTTGGGAAAGTTGAACAGGCTTCATGCAGTGAGTGAGTCAGCAACAAAGACATGGGAAAACACGTCCTCTGGCTCCTGCCACTATATTCCTTCTGTTCTGGATTGTGTTGCCTTTTGATGTTTTATGGGGTTGTTGTGATTGATGAAATAAGTTGAAGTTATTCTACTAAGGAGATAAAATGTAATCCAATGTCTGCTAATGGTGGTTAGTTATGAGGACAGGAGAACACTCTGCCTCCTTAACATGGACTACCAGATACTTTTTACAAGTGGATGCAGTGTGAGTCGTCTCCTTATTCTGGGAAATCAGTATATTATGATAAAATGTTTCACTGTGTTTTCTTTATATTGTTTATAAAGTACTGGAGTAGCTATTATCTCACTTTCCTTCCTATCAGGCAGATAGAGCAGATGATGTTATGCCTGTTGTGTCCCAGGTACATTATAATAGTGGCTTCCACTTACTGAGCACCTTGCTGGAGCCAGAGCCTCTTCTATACTTATATTGTCTCAGTTAATCATCATAGCAATCTTATGAAGCATATGGAATTAGCTCCACATTTATAGATATGAACATAGGGCTCAAAAAAGCAAAGTAATTTGTTCAAGGTCACACAGACTTCAAATTTGTCAGCCTCCTAAGACTCTGATGCTCCCATTGCACTCCATTTCTTTCCAGATGATTTTTTTCAGTATTAGACATGGTCTCCTGAGCCTAGCATGTCACTCCTGTTGATTTTCTGTTCTCTCCCATAAAGGGCACTCCGCACAAACCAGTTAGTTAATTTAGCAATTCACTCATTAGAATTGCTATGCCAGTTAAAAACACATTTTCAATAATAAGAACAGTAGTGATCAGCTTGGCTGGTGTGGCTCAGTGGATTGAGCACTGACCTGTGAACCAAAAGGTCACTGGTTCAATTCCAGTCAGGGCACATGCCTGGGTTTTGGACCAGGTCCCCAGTAGGGGGCACACGAGAGGCAACCAAATATTGATGTATCTCTCCCTCTCTTTCTCCTTGCCTTCCCCTCTGTCTGAAAATAAATAAATAAAATATTTAAAAAATAGCAGTGATCACATATAAAATGCTTACTTTGTGGCAGGCTATAATCTAAATTTCTAAATCACTTAGCATCACAACAATGTACAAAGCAGTTTACTATTATGTGAAGTAGTTACTGTTGTTCCTGGATGAGAAAACAGGCACAAGAGCTTAAGAAACTTGCCTAAGAACATGCACAGCTAGAAAATTGTCAAACCAGGATTGAACCCAATCTGGCTCTAGAGCTCTTAACTGTTCTGCAGTCTTGCCTCTCAGTAGAAAAATTCAGCTGAAGTATTGGATTTAGTTCCTATATGTGACACTGGCAGAAAATAGAGTTCCGACACTTAACAGCTTACATTTCAATGGAATGCAGGTTCAGTAGATACTCACAATAAATGCTGCAACACCTAGCTCACAGAGGGTAAATATACAAAAGTATGAATGAGTTTGGATCAAAATGAGTAACAGAGAACATAAGCGGTCTGAGAGTTAGCTCTCCTAAGTAATATACTGGTGACTTAGGCACTGGGGAGAGGCTAGTTACATCCATGTCTCCTAAAATAAGCAGGTTACTTGGTTAATGTTCAAAGTCTAAATAGGGATGTGGGTTGTAGCTATTTGACCTGATCAATTTTAAATTCCCTGGTGTTTTTGCATGGTTTCAGTGGTGCTGGAATGAAAAAAATTAACTTTTCTCTAAATGTTGTGAAGATAGAATTCATTAATATTTGGCAAAAACACTGTGAGGCAGGCAGGCAGGAAGGGAATTCATAAGTGTTATATCATTCTTTTGTCAGGGTGTTCTCTTTTTCTAGCAGGAAGTGTTACGACTTGTTCTCTGAAGTTGCAATTGTAAGAAGAATGTTGGGTTTCCAGTTTGGCATTCTGAGTGTGGGAGGTTCCATCTATTAATGCTGCAAGAAACAGGTTTGCTCTGGTCTTCGCAGAAGGGTAACTATTTTACTATTATTTTGTGAGGCTCTAACTTTTCAGTTACTGAATATTTAAGCAGAAATTTACTTCAAAGGTAGTTAAACATTTAGAGACACTTTATTTATTATAGTAGAACCCAATTTAAGAGAAATTTTTGAAGTTTACATCTAACCTGTTCTCTATATATTCTGTCTTTTCTTTATTTGGAAGATAATTTTAGGGACTTTGTACTTTTTAAAAATTGGTTTTGAAATCCTAATTATATATCCATATGTATCAAGTTACATGACCAAAGGCTTAAATAATATAAACTATTACTCTCTAATTTATGCAGGGGGTTTGGTGGGGTAGCATAGGGTAGAATTTCAAATGCCTTTGATCGCTGTTAAATGGTTTTTCTATATTCTGTGAAATAGAAGATGAGGTAGTTGTCATGACAACATGTCTTGATTAAATTGGTACTCCACTCTTACAAAATAATCTATGACAAACCACTGTCCTCATGTTTAATTATACTTTACAAAATAAATGAAAACCATTGGTGATGAGATTTTAGTAGTGGCATTTTATAACATAGTGGTGATTAGTGATTTTGATGCTCACGAAATCACATGATAATCCTATAAGTTTATTTCTCCATATTTTAATATAGCTAGTTCTACAAATCCCAAGGGTAGAAGGGATTTTGAGTAAAGGGTAATGTCTCTGAGTGGGTGCACTTAGTACACTAGTATGAAGTAAAAAGTGAAGTATGAAACAAAAGAATCTAGTTTCCAATTAACAAGTACAATATTTGAGAACCATATAAGCAGGGTATATAACACTGCAGAACATAATTTTAGTGACTGATAAATAAGCTCTCAATTTAGCTCAAAGTCTAAGTTGAAATTGTATCTCTACTGATTTCTAAGCTGAAATTGTGTGTCTACTGATTTCTGAGTTGTATATCATAATACTTAGTTTGAGTTGAAGCATGTTAACTACTCTGATATTGCCTTGTGGGGTGTGTGTGTGTAGGTAGCTTTTAGCTTCAATGTTAATTTTCTTTTTTTAAAAAAATATTATTTTTTTATTTTAGTTGTTTTTCAAGTACAGTTTTCTGTCTTTTACTCCCATCTCAGTCCACCTCCCCAGTGTTCCCCACCTCCCTCCCATTTCCACCCCCCCTTAATTTTTGTCCATGTGTCCTTTATATTTGTCCCTGTGACCCCTTCCCCTTTTCCCCTGAAATTCCCTCCCCTCTCTCCTCTGGTTACTGTCACCCTGTTTTCTATTGCAATGTCTTTGGTTATATTTTGCTTACTTGTTTGTCCTGTTGTTTAGGTTCCTGTTAAAGGTGAGATCATATGGTATTTGTTCTTCACCACCTGACTTGTTTCACTTAGCATAATGCTTTCCAGTTCCATCCATG
>PVKM010035296.1:0-15223 GCA_004027735.1 Carollia perspicillata | reverse complement strand
CTCACCTGCTCTGGAGCCTCTGAGTCAATGTACTCTTAACATCCCAGCTCTCACCAGAGTAGCCCTCCCTCTATGGAACTGAGCTCAGCAGGATGACACCAGTAGGATTTACACAAACAAATTAAGACAGTCATTTACTGGGAGTGGTGCTGGCCCATAGGACGGGAGCAAGCTGCACCCCTTCCCACAGCTCCATAGCCACACAGTCAGAGACCACGATGGGGCCACACTCTAAAGGCCCTGAATCTGAGCTGCACTCCCTGCTCCCTTCTACCTGCACAATTGATCCCAGCAGGACAGGGCCAGGGAAACTTGCAGAAACAAATCAAGACAGCCCTCCACTGGAGGAGGCAGCGGCCCTGAGGAGGGGAGGAAGCTGCACCCTTCCCTTAGCTCCAAAGCCATGCCACCAGAGACCCCGAAAAGGGTCTCTGACAACAATCTGACCCTGACAACAATCTTCTGTTGGGAGTGGTGCCTGCCAAACCCACAGGAAGAAGGAAATATTGGCCCCCATTCCAGAGCCACACGTTCAATGACCATCTGAGAATCTGCCTGTAGCTTCTCCAGAAAAAGAGTACATCTCAGGTCCCTGTTGAGTGCATCCAATAGTCCTTTCTGCAGGACTCAAGCTTGGCAGGGTGATGTCACCAGGATTTGGAAGATGGAGTTAGTGCACAGCCCCAGTTGGTGTTTTAGGAATAGGAGTAACGGACCCTGGATGATGTCACCTGAGGGCAGTGTGGGATGTTAACTGAGAACCAGGACCTCAATAGCCAGCCCTTCAGATCTCTCTCCTGAGCCACGTCACCTGATGTTCTTTTTATGGCTTCCATGTGCCCTGGGTCACCTTCCCTCTACCAGAGACCCTGCTGAGTGTCCAAGAGCACACTTATGTCCATTGGCCCTTTAAGAGAGGACCTGGGATTCAGGCATACTCCCTCCTCTTCCCAGTAAACAGTCCCTGCTGATCGTTGCTGCCAGATGCTATGCAGGCTCCTCTTCCCAGCCCTTGAGCTCTGGTTTGGGGATCATGGCATGAGGTTGAGACCCCACGCTCACCACAGGGGACTTTTGCAGCCAAGATCCTCAGCCACTGCACCTGGATGCAGAAGCCAGCCTTCTCCACGTCTCCACCCTTCTACCAGTTTCTGTGTATCTCTTTTGATAAATCCTTGGATATAATCCTCCTGTTCAGCTGTCCTCCAGTTGGTAATTCAGGTTGATTGCTCTATAGCTGTAAATCCAGTTTGGTGCTCAGAGGAGGTGTGTGTAGCTTCTACCTATTCTGCAGCCATCTTGGATCCTCTCCAGTATATACTTTCTTAAAAAAAATTGTGATGGAGGAATTGTAGAGACAGAAAGAATATGGAAGAGGCTTTCAGATTCTAGGCAGGATCAAAGCAGGTTTAAACTAAGGAGAAAAACTTGCCATCCTACATCATCTTGCTAAAGGCCAACCAACATTGAATGTCCAGATACCCTGAGTCCATCCTTATGAACATATTAGTCTTTTACTGTGGTTTATGAGAACTAGGGTCTTTTAAAAATCAACACTAAGGCAAGGTGTTATGAATCTAAAATTTGATCTTTTAGCTCAGCCAAATGCCTTGCCAGGCGAATAACTGCTATCCAGACCTTTGCAGCCCAACCTGGTGAGAATTGTCATTTCAGTCTATTACAGAGGAGAAGGACTCACCCTTCACCAGTGAATGAAAATAAGAAAGTTGGCAGGTCAAAAAAATTATCATAATACAGAGCTTTTGAAGTCACAGTGGAGATTACAGATCTGGCCACTTGCTTTCCACACAATCAATAATAAACCAGTTCTCATTTTCCAAAGTGGGATTGGTTTTCTATGTTAGCCTCAAAACACAAACATGGTACTTGGCAGGTTGTCTGAGACAGTACCTCACAGCCTGGCCCTGGACAGCATGCTCTCACCAGGCTCAGTCAAGTTTTATAAACTCATTTCTTTCCATAAACAAACAGCCTATTGCAGTTGATGAAAAGAATGCCTGATTCAGGCAAAAATAAAAGCAATTTAGGTCTCTCCTGTGACTTCTGGTTGCTGGGCTGCTGTTCATATCTCCTCTTTTCCCCCTTAGAGCCAGAACCTCTGTTGGTTGCAACTGGCAAAGCACAGGGGGAAAAAATGCAATTACAATACACAGGTGGTCAGTGAGGCAGCCTTTAAGGAAGAACACTGCTGATAAGATAAACAGCTTGTGATGTCCTTAATTATAATATTTCATTCTCATTTAGCGATCCCCACATCACAGACCTAACAAAGTGGATTTCAAATAGGAAATAAGGCTCCTTCCCTCCAGCCCAGAGGCCTAATTATAAAATAGCAACCTACTTTTTCTGTACTGAATGCAGGGATCTTTTTTTAAAAAAAAATTCTCCTCCAACAGAATTTATTGAGCTCATTACCAGGCTGCTTATGAAGTGATTTGAAATGAGGCAACATTAAAGCATTCCGCAAATCCCTTGTACTTAGTCATCCTGACACTTTATTTGAACTCAGAGCATTGATATGGAATAACAGCAGCCGCCCCGCACTCCTGACTCTATTATCTGACAGGAGGTCTAGAATCCGGAAAAAAAATGATATATCATCAAACTTTCTTAATCATCACAATAATTTGTCTGAAAGAACCAGGTATAATTTGGGCAACACCGGAGGGGCTTGGCTGCTAGAAACAAGGTGAGTGCAGCATGTGTTAGCCTTAGAGGAACAGAGACACATTAATCAGGCGGTGAGAGAACCGAAGGCAGTGTACGTACGTGTGTATTTTCAGAAAAATTGACAGATCGGCTTCAAAGCAGCCAAAGCACCGAACTCCCTGCATGCTATTAGTCCCACTCTAACTTCTGTTCTCTGCTATTCAAGAAGCAGCTGTAGACTGACCCTGCCTAGGTTATTGCTGAGGTTAATACAACACAGTCGAGAACTATTTCTGCAAAAGTTTCAAAGAGGGAAAAGGTATCTCTGAAGAAGGACACAAAAGTCTATGCAAGCTGACTATCTGTTATATGAAAATGTGGCTCATTTTTGCCTTTTATTGTCTCTTTCCCTAACATACTGAACCAATAATAAATCAGAATCTAAAGAAATGTCTCCTGTTGAAGAAGAATTATGTCTTATATTTCCCTGGGTCCTACAAGCATTCTGATGTGCAGTCTGCCTTAGAAACTGTCAGTTTTTAAGGAGAAGATTCATGGAGGTGAGGGTACGTGTGTGCATGAGTGCACATGTGTGTGTCTGTGTGGGTGAAAGCTGGAAATCCAACCTGTAAGACTAATGAATCCCAAATGCAGTGCTCTCCTTGGAGTGAGGCTATGTCTTTTCAGCCAGCGCTACTAACCCTTGCTACATTTCTTACCACAGTCCACAGTCCAGTGGCCAAACTTATAAGTTAAATGCATTTGTTTCATCAAGGGAGCATTAAAAGAAACTTCAGAACCATAGAAAGAACTCTGGTTTTTCTAAGGAAGGCCTTGGAGCCGTGCTGCTGCATGACAATGAGCTGTAGCAGAATCCCATTTGAATAGAACACCAAAGCATATGGTGTCTTCTGTGACCCATGGGATCTTCAACCTTGTCAGAATTCCAGACCAAATCCGTTCCATCTGAACTGAATGCATGCCCCTAAATGACTTCCCTTCGCAAAATTATTTGTTGGCATCCCCTAATAAAGTGTTAATGAATGGAGGGTACCTGGTATCATATTTTCCTCAGGGGAGAAAGGAAGGAGTCTTTTCTCAGGGTACAATCTCCGTTGTCCATACATATACTGAATGTTTACTGCAGGCAAAGCTTGGGACTAAGTTCTAGGGAAGAATTTGTGAAAAGCAAATCTCATGAATTCACATCTGAAAGAACTTCTTTTGTCTCACAGCTCTAGAATGGAAATGAGCGAGCATGGGATTTAACATCTCCCATAGATAAATTCCAAGAACCTCCATACACCGTCCTGTGGGTACCACTGATATGTAACATGTGCATTGCCCATAATTCTGAGACACTGTGCCTGGAAAAAAGAAGTCTCCTTTGTCTAGGTTTTCTTCCTGAAGCTCTTCTCAGTTAGCCTTTTAAAACCCTAGTCTTGTAAGTCTTAAGATACTCAGTGTCAATGATCTCCGGGTCCCCTCATCTTCACTCACCCTCTGTTCAACATGCCTCAGATCTTAGGGTCCCTCAGACCCACTGTTTCTCCGAGAAATGGGAATATGCACCAGTTCTCCAACTCTGTCAGGCCTGCCGAACATATTATTCATCATCAAATGTCCTCTTTCTCTCAATTTATCTGTGATTATTCTGTTTTTTTTTATTAATGCCTTATCTAAGCTAAATCTCACAGGAGCCATGTCAAAAATAAAGTAATTAGAGGCAGTGTTGTATAGAGATTAGGAACAGGGGCTCTAGAATCACAGTGCCTGCATCTGCACTGTTATCTCTACCACTAACTAACTTTGTATGAACTTAAGCAAATGACTTCATTTCTTGTCTCAATCTCTCCATCACTGAGGTAATTAATACCTCATGTGCCAGACACTGTTGTAAACACTAAGGATTCAATACAGAAGCCAGTGAAGAATTTTAAGGAGAGAAGCGATAGGATCAGATATACCCCAGGTTCTTCCATGATCAGCTATGTGACCTTTGGTTCTCATTAATCTCTCCTTGCATGTTTCCTAAACTTTAAAGTGGAAATGATAACAGTGCCTCCCTCACAGGATTTCTGAGAAGATTGAACAAAATAATAGTAAGCTACAAACAAATCTTAGCTGTTGGTAGTAACATATACCTATGGCAAATACCTTAGAAAAGCAGTCTACAACTCTAATTTTAATTCTGTTACCAATCCTCTTATTGAATGCACAAAATCTGGTTTTCATGATGCATTTATTCACAAAGTATTTACTAAATTGCTCATGAAAGAGGCTCTGGTGATACAGTAAAGAAGACAAATATGATTTCTACACGCTCATTCCTCACCAATCACCTCCTCAGAATTGGCATTTCTAATGATTATTCACAGTCCTATCCTTCTTTGTCTCTAATAAAATACTTTAAAACATCAAACAGTCCGTTTTCATGAAAATATCAAGTTCTCCAATTCCTCAGCATCCATGATACTATATTCTTTTTTTTTT
The DNA here is from genome assembly GCA_004027735.1 of Carollia perspicillata. Lineage (NCBI taxonomy): Eukaryota > Metazoa > Chordata > Mammalia > Chiroptera > Phyllostomidae > Carollia > Carollia perspicillata. The sequence continues at coordinate 10,060 of PVKM010035296.1, read as the reverse complement.
TTTAATTTTCCTGGCCTTGCCTTCTAGCCCCTTTCTGGAGTCTCAATTTCTTATAGTCAATTAATACAAGAATATATATTCCTCTGTCTGTTATACTATCTTTCTCATCAAAGTCCTCCATTCTCAAGACTCCTATCATTTCTTCTTTGCAAATGACTGTAACCATTTTGTCTTCTGACAGCATCGCTGATTTCATTCAACGCTTCTCAGTGTCTGCTGGTAATCACCAGTGGGCATGCCGTGACGATTTCTCAAAGGCAACATTTACCAACGTTAGTATCCCACCTTTTACAAACATTCAGTGTCACCTCCTGAATTTCCTAATGTTTGTCTCATATACCTGATATTGAGTCCACTCTTTCTTTACTTAACATATCCTCCTCATTCTTTACCTGATTTCTTAGATTCTATTTCTAGAGAATCTTTTGCATTCCCTCCTGTCTTTTTAAAAATGATACAGTCATTATCTAGGTTCACTCTCTTCTGTAACTCTCACTTGAAATGCCGTACTAGTCTTCTAACCATCCCCATCACACCCTCCATCCGTTCCTCTCTGGCTCTACCTGTCATGCAGGCTGCTGAGAGGTCCTCAGGCTTTCCTGGAGCTTTTCGTTGCCCTCTCCAAAAAGTGTAAGGGTTCTTCACATCACAACTAAGTAATTCAATGCGTTTAAGCCTAATATTTAATGTCCTCTATATTCTGGCCACACACTACCTTCAAAAATAAGGTCTTATATTTATTTATATAATTCATTAGAGTTTGAGAAGCATTTCGTATGTATTATTTAATCTAATACTTATGTCTTATGATGTAGATATTATTACAACATGAAAGTCTTGTAAAAGCTCTACAAATGGAGAAACTAAGGATTAAAAGATTTGGGTTTCTCTTAAATTACATAAGCATTTCTGAACTACAACGTAGACAGATTTGATGAGAGGATTTTGACCTAAGAGCAATCAACACACCTTATTTTTGCAAATAATAATAATACCTCTCATTATTTTCCTTTGTGAAGCACAAAATAAAGAATATCCAAAACCATGGGGAAAAGCTGATTAAAAGTCAGTAAACGTAGGTTTAAGTTTGGACTCCTTATTAATTTTCTAAGTCTATGCTTTATTATATTTGTCTGCAAGATAGTCTTATAATACCTGACACACATTTGCTTCACAAAGAAATAATGAAGAGTAATGAAATTATATCCACTTAAATATTCTAAAGCATGTAGTTACCTTCTTTCATATGAGGCATCATACTTTTTTATAATCATTAGGTATCTGTATTATCCCTCCTCCTACAGAGAGGCAAGTATAAACTCAATCCTTCTTTAAGGTCATATATAATGCCATTTAGTATCAGATGAAAACTCAGAGCCCTTGGCCCACACCCAGGTGTCATTTTCATTTCAGAGTAATCCATAAAACACCTTTAGCTGAGAAATAAAGAAGTTCCAACTCATAGTTTATGTTCCTAAATAAAGAAACCATGTATTTCACATGGGTGAAGACGTCATAGAATCAACAACTCAAAACACCAGCATATATAATTTTTAAGAGCAATTACAATAACTCTGTGAACTTTCTATTGAAATCAGAACTTTCAGCACCAAAGTGTATATTCTTCACAATTTACCGTTTTCAGAAAGGAGGGGAGAGAGAGAACCACAAATAAAACAGCCTCAAGAACTTGATGGTAAATAATATACAATGTGCTGTCCTTACCTCCCCATCACTAGAATGGGGGACAGGTGGTTGCAACTCTGTGGGTAACAGAACCAAGCAAAGGAATTTTAAAGAAGCAATGAAAACACTACAGCTACTCCTTTCTGGATCAATTGATTGAGTTCTAGTTAAACACTCCATAAAACCGTTTCCAGCTCAGAAAAAGGGCTTAGGAAAATAACTCCCCAGCTGTTTCCTGCTGATAACTTAGGAGCAATAAAATGAAACTACACCTGTGTGCTCTAGGAATTCCTGTCTACTTGCCCACACGGCACTGAATCTGGAATATAAACAATCATTTTAGGTTCAAAAGTATTCTGAACATTTTCAATTCTTTTGTATAAAGGCTTATCCTTTATAAAGAATCAAATTGGCATGTTGTCAGTCACAATTTCAAAGAAACAAAACCAACCCAGAACTTGAAACAAATAAACTTGAAATAATGATAAATTTCACACAAAATTAACATAACAAAGAGAGACTTTAGCAAGAGGGATATAGATCATTCATTGAGATAGGTGCTTGTGTTCTCCTTATCACCAAACGTTAGTCATTGTAGTCAATATGTATGTATGTGTTTGTTGATACTATGTAGATCAATCACATAATACTTGACTTAATTTTATTAAGAGGCAAAACATACTCATGACATGGAACAGCATATGGTACTCAGAAAACAAATATAAGTTTTGTCTTCTTTAAACACCTACTTCCAAAATTTAAAGAAGTCAGTTCATGGTTCCATTTTTTTTTTTTTTGCTCTTTAGGTCAACGTTTAATCTAATCCCCTCATATGAAACTGGTGGCAAAATAAATAATTTTTATTTCCCACCTTTTCTCACACAGTTTGCTTCTTACCTATTAGGTTGTCCATCATTATTTTAAGCCAGATATGTGTCTAAGTGTTTTTATTACGTTTAATTGAAAAATAGGAATATTAACTAAACAACTTAAACCACTGAATGAACTCATAGATATGTCTTACTTGATTTAGAAATCAGAGAAAATAAATTCTGCTTCTAAAGAATCTTATAATTCTTCAAGTATGAAAACTAATTTATTGCCCAATTTGAGATATGGGTCTGCCAACACTTACAGTTAAAATGCATGTCTTAAAAAAAATGAGACATTCTGATGGAAACATTATTTCAGTTTGACACAATAGCTAACAAGACTTCAGTCCAACTGCGACATTCTTTACCACAGCTGAAAGAAAATATGTTTGCATTCAAAATATTCTCTTTGTTTTTCACAGTTACAGCATAGAATCGGAGTGCATTTTCTATTACTACTCTTTATTCCCCAAGCATTTTAGTAAGACAAGTTGGAGTCCTGTATATAGATTTTTACTTGTGATACATGGGTTACTTCCATCTGGTAATATAGAATATTACTTAAGACAGAAGTAACATCCATCAAACAGAAATAGGAATGGATATTTCATAATGTTTAATGGTTACAGTGTACTGATAAAGTATAATCTTGTTTGAGAAAGCATAAACTTGTTCCAACAGTTACTTAAAAAACCTGAGTATATTTATTGTTCAATGTGTTTAGATCTTGAGAGTTGTTAATATATAATTTTTATCAATTTATAAAATTATTATTGGTAAATTAGAAATATTGAAAAAATACTGGAGAAATACTAAAAATATTTTTCTAATTTTAGTATATTTTAAAGAATGTGAGCTATATTGCTAAGAGGTAAGAAATGTGGAATTGTATGTGGTTATCAACAGAGCTATTAGGTAGTTTTATAAAACATCGGTGGATTAAAAATCCACACACACAAACAGGTCATCAGCAGGGTAAATGTGGCGGCATGTCCTTCTGGCAAGGAATCAACAGCTGGGTGAACCAAGATAGGTTCTTGGGTAGCTCAATGTCACCACAAAGATGCTGAGATTCGCAGACGTCACTAGCATTATGGAATTGTGTGTTTTTCTATGCCAGTTGCCGTGCATATTCTCACTTGCGGGAGTTCAGCATAGAGGAAATGCTTACCCACTATAGTTTTTATAAAGCATGGAAGTGGAAAGAGTACAAAAGGAGACTGTGAGTTTAGCTGATAGGATAGAATAAGGAGGTAGAATGATAAATTGAAAGGCAATTTTTATTTCTGACAGTGATAAATCATACATTGGGTAGTTTCTGTCCAGAATTATCGCCGTTCCTGAACTAGTGACCCATTCACTGTTTACCTATAGGAATAAAGACCACTTTCTACTCCTTTGTCTTCTTTTCCCAGTTTATCTTTTTGATAGCTTTAACCTATGTAACCACTCATGGTGTATTGAATTCCTTTCTTCCTTCCCAAGTCCGTCATTCCACAATTGGTCTGGGAAGTGGCTGGGAGCTCTGGCAAAACTAGTTCAGAGAGCGTTCTCATTGCAGCAGGCCCCTGTCTCCGGAGGGCATGCCAGCACAGTCAGCAGTGAGGGCCACAGGCCGAAGGCTCTCTCTCTGCCTTGAGAGCCCTGCAACTGTGCCAGTACCCCACACGCTTCCCCACCCATAAGACCGAGAAGAAAGGGGAAAAGGTGAGAAGCGGGCAAGGGAAAGGAAACACAGCTCTTCCCATATGTCAGAATCTATTTTATCTGTGACAACAAGCTCTTGAGTGCTCAGAGTCAAAAACCCCCATGTTTGTTGCTTGCTTGTTTGTTTGTTTGTTTGTTTTATGGTAACTGTAACTGCAGCATCACAGGCTATATTAATAACATTGTCTAGGGCCCTGAAGCGTCCACCTCCACTCTTTTTCACCATCTTCCCCCACTCCACCAATAACTCAATTGCCCTTTAGCTAAACTTACTTTTCCACGTTGCAGAAGTAGAAATAAAAATTACCTTTTTGTGGGAGGAAGGGGGATTAGAGAGCAGGGCTCCTTCTTACACTCCGCTGGTTGGGGCTCCCTTTTTAGTAGCACACTGAGGGCAGAAGGGTGCTGCTTCTCAAGAAACAGCTACAGAGCCAGTCTTTTGTTCACTTGCAATGTGGCAACGTCAACATAACTTTCAGTGCGGTGGAAGAAAAAGAGTGAATGGCATTTCAGAAGAGAGGGTTTTAGAGTTAGGCGGAGCTGGGTTCCAATTTCACCTTCCTCAGTAACTGTGCGGGCTGTTGGGTATGTTACATAACTTAATCTATAAAATGAAAACATGGACTCAAACTCATGGAAGGTTTTCATTAAATGAATATAAACTATTTGCCTTTATTTCTGATAGCTATTGTCAACTATAGGAGATCAGAAAGAAGCATAGTACTATAGAAAGTGTGTAGTAAAAGTATTTCCTTTGAAAATGCATGGTTGAATAAGTTTTCATTAATTAGCTAAGCATTTTCTTCCATGAAATACATATATCATCACTGAGTATATGGAATATAGGCTTAGTCGAATCAGGTCAGACCATGTAATTCAGGTCATCTGAATTTCATTGTCTGTCGTTTCTAATCATGCTTCATAGTAGGTGCTGTGAGAAGAGCCTCCTCCTCCCACGCAGCCCCTTACAACTCCGAGAGCACAGAGCCCCCAAACACTGCGACCTTGCACACAGAGCCTGCCTCCGCCTCAGAGACAGAGTACTTAATACTTCTAGAGCTGATGCTGTGGTTTTCATGTTAATACAAAGTACAAGAGTCTTTTCTCCTCTAGCAACTAAATTTATTTGTGTCATGTCCCTTTACCCCTTGACATTTAAAAACTGGAAGCCTATAGCTAAGAAAAGGAGATCAAACTAAATTTAAGCCCTAATCTTCATTTCCAAGTAGTCTGCCTTTATCTCTACCGTTAGCTTTTACATTTGCTCTCTGATACAAGAATACAATGTTGCTCCTTTCTTTCCGTCTCTGAAAGAATTACAGGAAGAGAAAAGTGATTCACTTCTGCGTCCTACCAGCTCCCTTTACATGTGGCCTGCACAGTGCCCACACTGCCAGCAGCCTCTGTGTACAGATCTTGCTGTTTATTTTGACAACTTCTCAAAGGCCAAGAGAAATAGCAGGGTGATTACTACATTCCTCCCTTCCCTCTCTCCCCACTCCCAAAAGTCGCCTCTAAATTTTTTGCAATAACATCATAACATCTCCATCAGCTGTGGTCCTTTCTTTTTTTTAGCAAATTATTTTCTCCGTGTAGTGTCCTTATGTTGAGATCTGGGATTTGTGAGACCCTTCTCTTACCTTATCACTCTCCAAGAGCAGGAAGCCTCCCCCAGACTTTTCCTCCCTCCTCAGCTGGAAACAGAAATCCAATGACTATGGTAAATTTATTACTAGGCCTTAATGTGTTTTAAATGTTAATGAAATGGGAAATGCCCTCAGCCATCTCTAAATCTAGTATCTAAGACTAGTTTCTTAGGACTGGCAGAACTTGCTGGCTTTGGAAGACAACATGGCCAAATTTGGGAAGATCTATTGTAGGTCCTAGAATCATTGATTTCTTCAGCAGCAAATGTATGCACGTTCCATTGCTTGTATATAAGCTTCAAATGAGAAAAGTCCAGGGATTTTAAAAGGTGGAAACCAGGAAATGCATGTCACTGAGTTGGGGATCAAAACACACAAAGCCAACTCCTTTGTTCAGAGTTCATTTAGCTCACTGACCAGGGAGCTCTGATACTTTTAGTCCTGCATTCACAGTGCATTTTTTCTTCAGTTTATTTGTTTTGGCCAAGACAACCATTTACTGAGAATCTGAGCAATAAAAAGCAAAAGCTTAATTTTGTTTCCCATTGTGAAGGAGAGATTATCATTTCTCCTCACATTTCGTTTCTTTATTCTTTAATTAACCTGTTTTATATCAGAAGCAGTAAAACTGTCATTGTTTTGAGAACAGTATTTTGTATTTTAACAAGCTTTCTTTTAACATATTAGTTGGGCAGTGTTAAACTAGATCTTTTATTTCTGGGGAGGTGGACCAACCATAATTGCCTGAGAAAAACGGAAAGAAGTAATACAGATAAAATTTTTAATAGAACAAAAAAAGAAAAAAAAAAAACCTCATGACAAATAAACAGTCTTGTGAGTACAGACAACACAAAGGTGGTTACCAAAGGGGAGCAGGGTTGGGGAAGAATAAAGAGGGCAAACACAGTCAACTACATGGTCACATAATATTTAAGAAGGAGTCTGTGGCAAAGTGTATTTTGGTTTCTGCAACAACTCTATATTTACAAGTGAGAGTGGTAAAACAGGACCAAAGGAAAGCTTGCAAACACGAGATTCCTGAGATGACATTTGCCATCACTGAGTGTCTCAAGACTAATGCAATCTGGTGAAATCCCTTACACTAACTGTCTTTCAAGTTGTGACCTTTCCGTTGGCCCCCACTCTCACATACCCTGATGGTAATGAAAGGAATAGCTTTTCCATAAATAAATTAGCATTCAAAGAACCCCCTGTAGATGATTCAAGGAAACTTGATATCTCGTGGAACATAGTTTAATGACCACTGACTCTACATAATTTTCCCTTCTCAGAAAATGCAGAACATAAGGCCCGGGTCAGGCAAAGGTAATTGAGGGAAGGTGAATTGCCAGTTATAGCCCTTAGTGCTCCAAAGAAGGTCAAAAATATGAGGAAATGAATATTTAGAAGCTCCACAGCATAAGAAGAGCCAAGTGAAGCTTAATTACTGACTGTATGGAAATGCAAGATAATACTCTGTGCAAACAATTCACAAGATCAGTGACAGCTCTAAAAAAGGAAGTGGCCAACCTTTATTGTGTTTTGCTTTATTATTATGTGCCAGAATCACCTACTATTGTAGAAACTGACTTTCACAAGACAGAGTAGGTTGTGGGCTAAAAGAACTGAGGGCCTAGGGTGTATAGAGAACAAAGTTTGACAGAGTCCAGTCCATCTATTTGATCGTGAGTGCAGAAGTAATAGGCAGCACAAAAATCAATGCAAAAGTGATTGTTGGTACAAACAAAAAAGAGTAGATACTGGTTGAATGTTGAAAAGTAGAAATATCAGCACACTCAAAACAATGAATTAAGACCATCTACCATAGAGACTAAATGGGGCGAATAAACTACACCCCGAAGGCAAATGCAATCACTTCCTGTTTCATAAATAATGTCGTCCGCACTGAAACAGCCACACCCCTCTTTCTGTTGTCCGTGCTGCAGTCACACTATGGCAGCAGAGTTGGATTGTTTTGAGAAACCAGATGGGTCGCAAAGATTAAATTGTTTAATCTCTTACCATTTACAGAAAAACATGCCTCCCTTGTGCAAAATAAAAGAATAAATGGCTAAGGTTACCAAAGAAAGTAGTGAGTTACTCCACCCTGAGCTACAAAACAAGGGGGGAAATGCCATGTCTAATCAGCAGAATCCACAGGGGGATCATCGGATGGTGAAGACAACTGCCCCCAAAATCACTCCAAGGTTACCAGGCTGTACGCCCAGAGGTCTGAATAAGACAGTTTAAGAGAAAGAAGTGAATTTTCCCCAGGAAGTCCCACAGTGCAAACTTATAGTTCATGTCACAAACTACTGTTGAGCCCCTCCCGTCTGCCAGCTCTCAACGGACTAGGCACCAGAGATCTCAATGACCACAACAGATTTTTGATCCAGCAGAGCTGAGGGGTAATTGCAGTGTGCATTAAAATAGGACGTGAACCTGGCCAGGCCACTTCTCCAGCCTTTTAGGGATCAATGCAAAGAGCAAATCTTTCTTTCTGACAACAGTCTTCATGTTGCCGCTGTCAGAAACATAGTGCTGGCTCAGCTAGGTTTCCACAATGAGAGACATCACTCAAACATGAAATCTAGGTTTTCCTTCCAGAAATTTATCATCAGAAAGTGCCAAGAGATGGCCTTACACAGAATAGCCTTTACTGGGTGCTTTTTAATCAACTGACTTCTCAATTAAACTCACTAATTTATTCTTGTCTTTATGATACAGAACTTAGGACAATCTTTGGCTCCTTGAGAAATCTCTCACCTTGTGTTTTCTTAGCCCTCTGACACAGAGAGAAATAATGAGAGGTTGGAAGATAGAGACTGGGGAGGGAATGATAAGGCTTCACAGTATTTGTAAACTCGCTTCACTTGGACTGAAAAATTGCTTTTCAAGCAGCGATAGTCCATGAACTAGCACCACTTTAACATTATATATTAACGGCAGTTTAGCTGTAGCAATTAGAAAGGATTTTAATTGGGTTTTTGTTATTCTCCCTTCCATGTGGTAAGTACCAACACATATGGCTGCTAGAATAATTTTTCCCTTCAAATTCCACTTTAATTCAGCATCTTCTTGAAAACATATAATGGATATGTGATACTGATTAAATTAAGTTTTAAAATCTCAGCCTAAAATATTACAACCTGCACTAATTGACCACCTCCTGGTTTTTTCCTTCAGAATTTACTGGGATGACACTAATTAACAAAATTATATAGGTTTCAGGTGCACAACTCTACAACACATCATCTGTGCACTATATTGTGTGTTCACCACCCCAAGTCAAGTCTCCATCCATCACCGTTTATCCCCTCTTTATCTTCTTCCGCCTCCCTCTACCCCTCCGCCCCCAGGAAATCACCACACTGCTATCCTTGTCCGTCAGTTTTTTTCTCTGTTTTTCTTTTTTGCTCAGTTCCTCAAAACCCTTCACCCAACACTCCCTTCCCAACAACTATCAGCCTCTTCTCTATGAATATGACATTATATTGCTTGTTAATTCATTTGTCCATTAGAATCCACATATGACTGAAATCCATAGTACCTGTCTTTCTCTGACTGGCTTATTTCACTTAGCATAATGCTCTATAGTTCCACCCATGATGTCATAAAGCATAAGATTTTCTTCTTTTTTTATAGCCAAGTAGTATTTTGCTGTGTAAATGTACCACAGCTTTTTTATCCACTCATCTATTGAAGTACTCTTGGGCTGCTTCCAAATTTTGGCTATTGTAAATAATGTTGCAATGAGCATAGGGGTGCATAGATTCTTTTGAATTGGTGTTTCAGATTTCTTTGGACAAATTTCCAGAAGTCAGATTGCTGAGTCATAAGGCAGTTCTGTTTTGGATATTTTGAGTTACCTTCACACTACTTTCCACCGTGGCTGCACCAGTCCACATTCTCTCTAGCAGTGCACGAGGATTCCCTGTTCTCCACACCCTGACCAGCACTTGCTGTTTGTTGATTTACTGCAGAGAGCCATTCAGACAGGTGTGAGTTGGTATTTCATTGTGGTTTTAATTTTTATCTCTCTGATAATTAATGATGCTGAGTATTTTTTCATGTCTATTGGCCATTTGTATGTCTTCTTTGGAGAAATGTCTGTTCAGATCCTTCGCCCATTTTAAGTGGGTTGTTTAT
>PVKM010035295.1:0-15227 GCA_004027735.1 Carollia perspicillata | reverse complement strand
CAGGAAGCCCCACCCTCCTGCCCGTTTGTGGTGAGGTGTTCTCTCACTCTGTGGATTTCTTCAGCATAGTGTATATCTCTATCATTGTATGCTCTGAGGTTTGCTTACTTATATATCTGACTTCCCACTGGAATCTAAAAGTCCTAGAAGAATGGTATCTTATTTATATTTGCATTTAAAACATTTACCACTGATTGATAAATGTTAAGAACTCAATACAAATAAGTATTTTTGTAGGATTAATCATTAGGCATTTTAAAATGAAGTGTTGAATTTAATGTCTTTGAAAATGTATGAAACTTAATTGATTATGCAATTTAGTTAAGTCAGCTAGCCCATTCTCTGAAAATTCTAGTGTACTGAGAGTTCCCTTTTAGAATGTTTTCCTAAAATTATTTCTTTTAAATTTTAGGAGAGGTGTGGTATCTTGGCTAATGGAACAAGATTTGGCAATAATGGTTATAGGCCCCCTATTCATACCAAAAGTGATTTTATAGAGATAAAACTTACGCCTGCTCTCAGCTCTTGTCTTCACTGACTGAGCAGCAAACTGCTCTCTCTCTCTCTGGTCTTGTTAGGCCCCCAACTCCAGCCTTAGAGTGATTATAACACCCATGACTTTGGATAATGAACTTTATATGGTGGACATTTTTTCTGTACCCAAAAGATAGAATTATAAACTTATCTAAGATACAGTAAAATTGGTTTGTGTTCTCACTGCTTTGTAAAATAAAAACCTAAAGTATGGGATAGGGATACATGGTCATTTGAGCACAATTTTCAGAAAAACGCTTTCAAAAACATAACTCAAATTTGATGTAACCATAAACTTTCAGGAATATTTATTCTTCTCCTTAATTAAAGTTATTATCATGGCTTCCCTCGAACCCTGTCATATTTATAGTCAAACATTTGTTGTCTTGAATCTCTTCCTATATTTAGATGATTACTGTGGCCTCACTAGGCTTCTTTCTAGCAATAAAATTGGTAATTATTAACAGACATTAGATCTTATAGCAGTCTTGGTAAGCAAGTATGTGGGGAGAGGCAGTGAAAGATGAGTGTCAGGAGTTTTACCCAAATTTTGTCTCTGTTCTTCAAATCAATGCCATTTAGCTTTTCAGGATAACACGAAATAACTGTCCCTTAATCTAAACCTTGTGTTTTAGGCAAATGAGCTCCCCTGCCTGAAAACCTCCATATCCTAATCTTCAGAAACTATGAATATGTACCTTATGTAGCCAAAGAAGCTTTGCAAATGTGAGAAAAGGATTATCTTTGATTATCCAGGTGGACCCAGGATAACTACAAGGATCTTTATATGAAGGATGCAGAGAGGTCAGAGAGAGTGAGGACAATGTGATAATGAAAACAAAAATATGAATGATACATTGTACTTCGAAGATGCAGGAAGGGGACATACATGGCTCAGGAAGGTAGATGACCTCTAGAAGCTGGCAAAGGCAAAGAAATGCATTTTTCCTGAGAGCCTCCAGAAGGATCCATCCTGCAGATACTTTGTCTTTATCTTAGTCAAATTAATTTCAGATTTCTGGCCTTGGAATTTTAAGAGAGATGAATTTGTGTTGCGTTAAGCCACTAAGTTTGTGGTAATATTTGCAACAGCAGTAAAAATAATAATAATACATCCTCTTTTTCCATAAAAAGTATATTGAAATAAAACTTATCTAACTTGAAACTTGGTATAAAAATATAAATAAATTACTTAGAGGGATACTGTGATCTTGTTTTAATTAAAATGTGACCATTAACTGAAGTGGCATTGAATGGATAATAACATATGCGACACATGATAACAGGGAGAAGTTCAAAGCACTATCGAGTAGAATATGTGTGCTTTGAAGAGAAAACCCCTGTCCTGTGTGCTGGCTGCACTGACTTCTAGATTAATGATATCGTGAAAGTTATTTGCTTTCTGTAAGCCTCAAGTTTTCATCTATAAAATTAAAACATCAACTACCCTCTAGTAATGTTGCAAGAATTAAGTTATAACAATGAGAGCTTAAACATACACAGGAACATTTATGTGTCAATGACTATTCTAAGCATTTTATTTTTTTTTTATTTAAAAAAAATTTAAGAGAGAGTAGAAGGATAGGAGGGAGAAAGAGAAAGCACGTAAAACACTGCTTTGTTGTTCCACATATTTATGCATTCATTGGGTAATCCTTACATATGCATTGACTGGAGATGGAACCCACAACCGTAGCATACTGAGACAAAACTCTAACCAACTGAGCTACCCAGCCAGGGCCTAAGCACTTCCTATCTGTGAACTTATTATTTACAAAACCTTACCAAATAGCTACTATTATTATTCCTATTTTAAAGAAAATAAAGTGAGATGCTTAGTGACTTGTCAAAAATAACACAACGAGCAACTAACGCAGAGAGGATTCAAAACCAATCTGGTACCATATTCCATTCTATTAACCACTGAATTAAACCTAGCCTGTAGTCCACAAACAGTGCATAACCAGTTATATTATTAAAGCTCTCTGTCTCTGGACTTAACTGTTCTTTTTTTTTTTTTTTCCTACCTGAACTTACTCTAAGGAAAATATTTCTGGAATTATGGAGGTCTTTGAATAATCCCGCTAAATTTGTCTCCAAGGTCCTTACAGGTTCAGCGACTCAATGAGATGCTCACTATTGGCCCCCAAAGCAATTGGATGGTGAAAGTTCTTGCTCTAAGAAGAGAAAATGAAACTCCTGTGTGTCCAGCTATTTTGATGAACTAACCAATTCTTTCTCTTCCAGAGTACTGAATCTGAAATTAAACTACCTAGGAAAAACAATTTTTAAGAAAATATTATTGTTTCAAAGGATAAAAAATGATTGACATTGGAAAGCTTCTTGGTGGTAAATTCATTCCAACTTGTCACTTCTGAAAATTTATTTATTATAACACAAGTTAAATGTTTCACTTCAGTATAAGATGTGAAAGGAAAACTAAGACTACTCCTAAAAAGTCTTAACGGGATTATTAGCATTTTATTTTTATCTTCAAAGGAATGGAGAGAATATTTCTAAATAAATATTCAGTGTTTCCCGCTCTACCCAAAGCATTTGCATTTTCAGAGTGGCACTTTATTTAGCCCTCGGTGTTCATATTAATTTTCAGTGCGGTGAGCAAGCATGTCAGTGTATATTAACACCTGATCTATAAAGGGAATGCTGAGGCCTTGCTCAAAGCATTAGTCACCACACCTTGGGAATGCTATTGTGCTTCTGCTGTTGGCTTCAGTGCGGAAGGATGCACATGCTTTGATTCCTAATGAAACATGCATATAATCAAATTTCTCACCACGCACCTTCACCACACTGCTTTTCCCAAGCTCAGAAGGATTTTTCCAGGCATCTCCTGTGTTCGTTTTGTTTTGTTTTGTTTTGTTTTGTTTAACCACCAGTGGCCTGTGATACTACTTCCCAAATAGACTGCTAGAGAATTATAATGTAAAAGAGAAAGATTGTTCCTAAAGAGTTTTTTTTGTTTTTGTTTTTTTGTTTAGCACTTTTATCAAGACCTTCAAACTTGACATTCCCTAAGGCTTCAGTTTCACGAATCAGAACTTAAAACTTCAGTTCAGCTTATTTGTCTCTTTCACCTCCCAGGTTGTAAGTCACTGGGGGTGAATACTGTACCATATTTATCTTTGTATCCTAAGCACTAAGGACAGAAGGAAGAAGCACCACAAAGTCAAGTAACATTGTCAGAGAGAAAAAAAAAAGAAACCAGTAATCAAAGGGGAGTTTCTTTCTTAGGTACCTGCTATATGTTAGGCATTGGTTTATATTTTTCCAGCATAAATAAATGTTTAGATCTCTACAGCCTAAAGTATATTCATAAGCTTTTCTCAACACTGAAAATGTTTGGGTTTATTCACTTCCTTTTCTTTTTCTTTTCACCATCAAGCTCCTGAAGAGAGTAGTCAGTATTCTTGGTTTTCTTTTCTTCACAATGTGGTCATCAATTCAGCTCCTGCCAATTGTTTCCACCTCTCAATTTTCTACTAAAAATTTTCTGCCCACGTTTATCAACAACCTCCTGATTACTGCTTGTTCATTTCCACTCCTGAATAATCCCTTCATAGCCCTTACACTGTTACACACACACATTTCCCTTGGAACTAGGATTGCCCCTTGGCTCTTGACAAACGTGGGTATAGCTGTGTCACTGAGTACAATGAATGCTACAGTTCTTTGTATATCTTTGAATTATCGGTGCATACATTTCATCCATAAACCTTGAATGCATGCTTATCCAGGTACTACGCTAGATGATGAGAATACAGAGATGAGTAAAGCATGGTCTCCTCCCCACAGTGGGCAACCACAGGGACATATGCAAGATACTGATAAAGCAGTCAAAGAGTTATTATTGACTGATACCTGATGTGTTCCTGTAAGTTCTGGGTTTAGCGGATGACCATGTGTAACACAGTACTGCTAAGGGACTCTTATTTCCCCACATGCCACTGATTCAGCCCAGAAAATCTTAAATTACTATCTCTGTTTACTTGTTTTATGGGAACATCAAATTCTCATACCAACAAAAATAAAGAGGAAGGTTGCTAACAGATTTGGGTGGGAGGGAGAAAAGCACTTGTTAATTATGAAGATTACTCAATCTATCTATTATCTATCTTCTATCTATCTATCTATCTATCTATCTATCTATCTATCTATCTATCTATCTATCTATCTATCACCTATCCTTCTTGGGGGCAATATCTTCCTTCACAAAGTTCTAACTATAAAGAACCTCAAAACTTCATACAACCATTTTTTTCATTTTCTTCATCACTTTCTCAGATAGATTTGCTTTCCCCACTGGATTATTATATTTTATCGATGAGTTCACTTAAAAATGTATCAAGAGAGAGGAACTTGAATATAACATAAACTTTGTATATTTATCCTCAGCCTGTTAATGCAGTGATTTGTATTCTAGATGGAAGATGGCCAGATAGATATGTTATCTTCTTTGCATGGCTGTCTGAGTGTGAATTTACTTGTGTCTCTTTAAGTATTAGACATCTTAAATCAAACCAAAAACAATGAGTTTTAAATAGTAATTAACATTTGTAGGTGAACCTTTATTTTTGATGATGGCAATGGCCATGATGGTCATTTCTAAAATAAAGCCTCATAAACTTTGTTTATATAGCATCTCATCTGTTTATCTCTTCCATAAAAATCACCCAATTTATTAGAGTTCCAAGTGTTATTTCTCTCCTGTGACTTTATAGCACAGATTGTTTATAACTCGCCATTGACAATCCTAGTTAGAAGCACCTTTCTTCAGTTTGGTTTAAACCAACATACTCAAAACAATTATGCATTGTTGTTTCTAAGCAAGGGAGTTTGCTAGGTATTGTGGGAAATGAGGATCTATCAGTTAAGAATTAAAGTGACATATTTATAAAACTCCCAGATATCAGATATGATATGAGGAACTATGATATAAAATATACAAAAGGAACACACAACTTTACAGGGAAAAAGAAAGACACTGAGGAATCAAAACATACACTTACAAAATACAGCCATTATAGATAAAATATTTCACTTTCTGAGAGCTTTACTCTAAGCAGTCATAAATAATTAGTTCATATGAAATTTGGACTGGCCAAAATTCATGATATCTAAGAATACTCAGATGCTGTCCCTTTCTAAGAGGTTTTATGCTAATAAATAGCTCAGTTGGCCCCAAATATAGCTGACCTGATAAAGAGCCAATTCACAGGCTGGCAAGGGACTTCTAAAATCATTGGAAATATAGGGCCACTTAAGTCATAGCTACTAAGTGAACTAATTGAAACTTTTATAAGCAGTTGATAGAAATACTAAAATAAATTTAAAAAAGGAGAGAGTAGGGGATAGGTCAGATTGGTCAAGCTTTTCGCAGGAGTCCCGCAGAAGGGAAGGTAATGAGACAGCCTCACATCCCCAGAACCACTTGGCATCCAGACTTTCCAGCTCCCAGAGCACGTTCTAGTCTCCTTTTATTGCATGGTTATTTCTAGATTCCTTTAGGCGTGATCATCTGGGAGACATTTCTGCCTTTATTTCCACATGTATCGTAATGAAAAATCCTCTAGCATTTCCAGTTTAACAAGTAGTTTGGTTCCTTAAATTAAAAGAATCAAAGTCACACAACCATACATATATGAAATATACACACACAATCAAATATTAATATGTACACTCCCACTCCCACTCCATACTTCATTTCCTAATGCAAAGAACAAGCAGAAAATTCTCAAATAGCACATGAGAATGAAGATAGAAAAACATTTTGAAAAACACATAACCACTAACAAATTTGTATTAGATGAAACTATATGTAAAAAATATACATCTCCCTGTGGTTTAACTGTTGACATTGAAAACCACAGTTTTCACCAAAAAAATATAACTTACAGTTATGTGCATGGTTACAAAGTAATGGAGAGGTTTGTTTATAACACTCCAGCTAGAATGCCATCAAACTGTGTATTATAAAATTAACACTTTAGTACTTAATAAACACCGCTTATAATTTTTAGGAGAATACCCCTCAAATTTTCCAGATTGAAAAAAGAAAAGATTTTAATGTATGCCCTGGGAGATTATCTCATATCATTTTGAAGTGTTACTTATCTCCTGCGTAGTCATTCAGTGGGCACTGTTTATACCTTGCCTCTCAGAAATGGATTTCGAGCTCTCTGGGCAGGAAATAATATATGTATGCATCATTTCTCCTAAGGAGAAAGTATAAAAACATTTATTCTTTAATATTCTGTTACAGAGATATACAATCATAAAATACTTATTTGAAAGCATACAGCTCTGAAATAAACTCTAGCTCAAATATAACAGAAAATACCTTTCGATCACTACATTGTGCATGTTCATTGTCAGTGAGATGCGGATGAGTTTGGGAAATAGAATATCACTAAGTCAATGATTTAGATCATATATAATTTGTGTCTGTAGTGCAGAGCACATTTCATTCATGAAGAAGATGAGTAACTATATTTATTTTCCTTGTCCTTAAATTACTGGAATTCAAGTGACAGTAATTATGAGTGGACTGATTGTTTTCCATGTTTTAGCCTTAATTCTTAGAGCTACTTAACAGCATTTAATGTAGCACTTATGCAAGCTCCCCAATTTTGGTTTCAGTGAAGTTTCCCATGCTTTGAAAAATCCACCTTCTTATTGTTGACACTGTAACGAGTGTTCTTCATTTACCTCTACCTTTGCCCACCTCCACCCAGCCCCACTGCCCCTTCCCTGGCCTTCACCACACTATTGCGTGTATCCGTGGGCTATGCACATATATGTTCTTTGGCTAATCTCTTCATCTGTTTTTATCCAGTTTCCCCCTCCCCCTCCCATCTGAGATCTATCTGTCTGTTTCATGTATCCATGCCTCTTATTCTATTTTGTTTCCTTGCTCATTAGGTTCCACACGTAAGTGAGATTATATGGTGTTTGACTTTCTCTGACCTGGAGATTATTATGAAAAATATAATTTTAAATCAATTACGCAGTGAACTATTTGGCCCAAGGTATTAATTAGGGGGGTTATTCATGTGTAGTTTATGTTAGGCTTTTTTTTTTCTTTTTTAAATGTATTTTACTGATTATCCTATCACAGTTGCCCCAACTTTTCCCCCTTTGCCCCCTCCCATTCCAGACAGCAATCCTCCCCACTTAGTTCACATGCATGGGTCATACATATAAGTTCTTTGACTACTCCATTTCCTATACTATTCTTAACTTCCCCTGTCTATCCTGTACCTACCAATTTGTACTTCTTAATCCCTGTATCTTTTCCTCCATTCTCAAGCTTCCCCCTCCCAATTCCCCCCTCCCAACTCCAAATGATTTCCATATTTTGATTCCATTTCTATTCTGCATGTTTGCTTAGTTTGTTTTCTAGATTCAATTGTTGAGAGTTGTGAATTTATTACCATTTTAATGTTCATAGTTTTGATCTTTTTTCTTAAATAAGTTCCTTTAAGGTTTCATATAATAATGGCTTGGTGATGATGAACTCCTTTAGCTTTACCTTCTCTGGAAAGCACTTTATTTGCCCTTCAATTTTAAATGATAGCTTTGCTGGATCAAGTAATCAAGGTTGTAGGTCCTTGCTTTTCATCACTTTGAATACTTCTTGCCAGTCTCTTCTAGCTGCAAAGTTTCTCTTGAGAAATCAGCTGACACTTTTATGGGAATCCCTTTGAAGGTAACTATCTGCTTTTCTCTTGCTGCTTTTAAAGTCCTCTCTTTTTCTTTAACATTTGGCCTTTTAATTAGGATGTGTCTTGTTTGTGGTCCTCTTTACATCCATCTTTTTTTGGGACTCTCGGTGCTTCCCGGATTTGTATGTCTATTTTCTTCATCAAATTAGGGAAGTTTTCTTTCATTGTTTTTTCAAGTAAGTTTTCTATTTCTTGCTCTTCCTCTTCTCCTTCTGGCAACCCTATGATTTAAATGTTAGTATCTTTGAAGTTGTCCCAAAGGCACTTTACCCTATTCTCATTTTTTTATTCTTTTTTCTTCTTGTTTTCAGATTGAATGTTTTTTGCTTCCTTATGTTCCAAGCCACTGATCTGATTCTCCCCCAGCACCTGCCCTGATGCCAGACACTTCAATTTCTCCCTGTATGCCACCAGTGCTCTTCTAGTAGCTGTCCTGATGCTGGAGCACAGAGGGAGTGAGTCTGCATAGGTCCTAAGTCCATTGTGGGCCCTTTAAGAAAAGATGCCTGACAATCTCACAGTTTCTTCCACCACCCCAACCCCTACTGGTTTTCACACTCAGAAATTATGGGGACTTATCTTCCTGGTCCTGGAACCCTGGGCTGTGTTGTCTCATGTGGGGCTGTGATCCCTCACTCCTTATGTATCCCTCCTGATTTTTATCCACCACATATGGATGTGGGACCACCTGTTCTGCATCTTTGCATCTCTGTCCCTCCTACCCATTCAGATGAATGTGACTTCTTTAATTCATTGGTTGTTGGACTTCCACACAGCTTGATTTTTCTGACAATTCTGGGTGATAGTTGTTTCATAATTTAGTTGTAATTTTTTGCTGTGGTCATGCAAGGAGGTGAGCCATTTTTACCTTTGCCTCTATCTTGATGGGAAGTTGTAGGCTAGGCTTTTGAGGGCCTGAGTATTTAACAAATCCCAATTTATGAGATCTGGTTCTCTCTACCTTCTTAGTACAGTAAGTAATGAGAGAAAATAGAATATAAAAAAAAAACAGAACATGGATTATCTGTGCGTAGGTAATCCCCTTCTTAACCCAAAAACATCTTTCAAAAGCAATCAGAATATCTCTAAATTTTGAATTAATTTCAAATACCTTGATTTTTCAAGATATTTAAAAAATACTTTGGATGCTTAAAAGATATCTGTGAATCTCTACCATAGATTTTCCCCTGTATATTTTGCCAAAGCTTTGCTTTGTATGCCAAAAATTATAAGAACTTTTGGATTTGGGGTTCTCTGGGGTCTGTCAGATGGCTTTATAAAACATATCATCGAAAGTGGCACAAAGTGTGGTTCACCCACAAAATGAGGTAATAATTACCTGATGCTCTTATTTCTCAAATTATTTCTTAGCATCTCTGAAAAATAAAGAGCAGCTCTGGGAAAGTTTCTTTTAATTTCCACTGGACTTCCTTTATCATAATGTTACTTACCTTTATGCTATACTATATATTACAATAGAAAATACATTAACGTAGAAACTATTATTTTACTAACATAGAGCATTATACCAGGAGCATTTCTCATTAATTTCTTTCTCTCTCTCCAAATACATTGCACATAACTGACCCCTTTTGTAGAAACACTATTTTCCTTCTTGAAGTCTGAGATAGTAATTTTAATAGCTCTGTGATCTGCTAATATCAGATAAAATCATGATTTAAAAAATAAATCTAAAGATGAAGACCTAAACTTGACTTTTTAAAAATCTTTACAAGAGAAAATATTCTCTCAATTTCATTGGAAAATATGCAAGTTTTACATTTTTTTATCCTTTAAGGTTCAATGAAAAAAAAGAGGAATACGTAATCTGGGATAAAAATGTTTTAAAAATAAAATTCATGTCAGTAAGACAATAGTTTGAATTAAGCAGCATTAACATGATTAAAAGGTGATAATTAAATGTTAGTTTTTTAAATGTAATATAAAGACCATGCTGTGTCATCCATAAGAATCATCCAAAACTAAATTAGAGAAATAAATAGAACTGCAGTTTTACCTTTCATGAAACTAAAACACATTTAAACACATTTTTAATTCTCTCTCTATAAAAAATATGTTACAATTGCAGTGAAGATCCAACAGGTAAGAAAACGACCCATAACTGTAGGTTTTAGAGGGAAAAAAAGCACCAAAACCCAGATTCCAAAAGTAAAAGACATACTAATGAAAGGATAGAACTAATGACTCATCATTTCACACAACAGGAAAGAAATTTACCAGTAGGCCCTAGACTCCTCACAAATCCAATCTGGTACCGACCTAAAGCCTAAGGACGTGGCCTGAAAAAATTCAAGGCTGCTCTCACTATATGCCCAAAACAGTGTCAGTAAAGTGGGGGATAGATACTCCATGAGTATAGCTAGCAATGTCTATATTATTTGTAGATGAAATAAAGTCCTAAAGAACTCACTCACAACCCATGCTTTATCATGGAGAAACAATTTGGGAAACAAAAGCACCAAGAGATGGTTACCTCTTTTTGTGGGTGAACCTTAACTGATATTAGTATTATGTATTTGTTTATAATGCCATCTGACTGACCCCAGAGAACCACCAATCCAAAAGTTCTGCAATTTTTGAAATACAAAGTAAAGTTTAGTGAAATATACAGTACATCTGATATCACACTAGTACAAAGGTTCATTGGAGACTACTACGAACAATTATATGTCAAAATTAGATAACCTGGAAGAAATGCATAAATTCCTTAAAACATACCACCAGTCAAAAGTGAATCATAAATAAACAGAAAATCTGACAGAGTAATAATAGGAAAGAGTTAAATCAGTAATCAAAAACTTTCCAACAAAGAAAAGTCCAGGACCAGATGGTTTCATTCAAGGTGAATTTTACAAAAAGTTTCAAGGACAATTAATGTCAACCCTTCTCAAAATCTCCTAAAAATTTAAGAGGAGGGAACACCCCCAATCTTATTTCATAAGGCCAGCATTACCCTAATATCAAAGCCAGAGAAGGACATGACAAGAAAATGAAACTACAGCCCAGCAGCCCTGAAGAACATAGACTTAAAAATTCTCTACAAAACACAATACTGTATTGTATACTTGAAAATTACTAGGAGAGTAGAACTTAAATGTCTTCACCACAACAATAACAAAAACATGGTAATTACATGAGGTCAAGAATGTGGTAACTAATCTTATTGTGGTATTCATTATGCAATACATAAGTATATCAAAACATCACATTATCCACCTTAACCTTAACATATGACATGGTAACAATGTCATATGACAATTATATCTCAATAAAGCTGAGGGGAAAGAGTCAAACACTGTAATCAATGAAAAGGGATTGACTCTAGAAAAGGAAATATGGTCCAGTAATTGGAAATCTGATTATGCAATTCAGCACACTGATAAATTTAAAAAACATATCATGGAAACATCACCACAGACGTCTGATAATGTTTAAAATACCATCTTCTTTTAAAGTTTAATAAAAATAAATAAGATACTTTTACTCTTATTTCCAAACAAGGATTATATTTACTGTTAATGCTGTAGTGGCATTATTCTTAAAATTTAGGAAGAAGAAATTTTGCCTGCTATTACTTAACATTATTTTATAGGAAGAAAACACCATGGGTTGTTAACATGGGCTATTTGGAAAGGAGAGATCACGTGGAATAAGCAAGATACAAATGAGGAGAAAGAGCCAAGCAAAGAGGAATTTTTTTAATTAACAAGGAAGATGGTTTTGATTGTACTTATGCATTTATACATGAGCATATATGTGTGTGTGTGTGTGTGCATGCACATAATCATATTAAACAATCATCAAACAATGGTAGTTATGACCACAAAGACCACTATTTTGTTTGCAGCAGTGTCTCTCAGACTAAATCAGGGAAAGGCTAATCTTTTTACTTTCAATTTATCATAGATAATTCTTTAAAAACAATAAAAATGAATTTTTAAAAGAATATCAAATCCACAGTGAATGTTACTAACATGTCAAATTGCTCTGAAAGTTTCTGTGTGTTCTTAATTCCTCTTCTTATCTCAGTGCAGACCAGTACCAATCCATGGACTGTTTTACATAAAATGAAACTCAAAAAAATGCAAAAGTATCCTCTCTTTCCAGGTAGAAAGACTCAACTTCAAAATGATGTAATCTCTTTTAGTAAATCAATAAATATAAAAGCACCAAAAGTTACTGATAGATTTTTACAACTATATTGATTCTAAAGTTCTTATAAAAAATAAACCAACAAATTTTGTCAAAAATAAATATGAGAAGGATTATGTCTAGTAGCTATGGGACATATTTTAGAGCCACAATATTTAAAATTGTACAATAATACCAAATGAGTAGACACAAAAATCAATGGAACATAATAAAAAGTCCAAATATAGATGCAAACAAATTTAGAAATTAGGTGCATGTTAAAGATGGCATGTCACTAAGGGAATAAAGATTGGGCTATCCAAAAAAATGGTGTTGCAACAAATAGAGTCCTATTAAAAAATAATTTAGACTTGTACACAAATTATAGAAAATTATTTTACATTTTCATGTAAAATATAAACCTATAAACCCTCTATGAAAACATGGAATTTTAAAAATAATCTCAGAATGGAAATGCTGTCCTATGGTAAATATGTAAATCCAAAGGTGATAAAAGCAAAGAGTGATAAGTTTTACTATACTTTTATTTTTTAAAGATTTTATTTATTTAATCTTAGAGAGGGGAAGGGAGAGAGAAAGTGAGGGAGAGAAACATCAATGTGTGGTTGCCTCTCATATGCCCCCTTCTTGGGGACCTGACCTGCAACCCAAGCATGTGCTCTAGACTGGGAATTGAACCGGCAGCCTTTTAGTTTGCAGGCCTCGGCTCAATCCACCGAGCCATGCCAGCCAGGGCAGCTTTACTATACTTTTAAAATGTGCACAGTGAAAAGAAACACCTTAACCAAAGTTAGAAGGTGAATTGTAAACTAGAAGGAAAAATATGCAACTCACATCACAAAGGTTTCATTCATTTCATACATAAATAATGTCTAAAAATCAATATTAAAAATAACAATATGATGAAAAATATAGTCAAATGTTGTTAACAGTTTACATGAAAGGATATGCAAATAAAACTTAAATATACTAAAATATACTCATATTTAGTCTTAAAAAGAGAAATATAAATTAAAGCAATAGTAAATTGCCATTTTGTTCTATGGCAAAGGTCAGATGGTATAATAAGGCATTGTGTGATAGAGGGTGGGGAAATCCAGCACCCTCATTAACTGCTAATGGAAATATATAACATTATATTGGCAACTTGTCAATGTTTATTAAAATTTTAAAATTTTACATACTCTTTGAACCAGTACTTCCATGTTTAGGAACACTTATAGATAGAATTTCACATAGCAAAAAAATTTATATTATGTAAAATATATTTATTCAATTATTTTTATCATGAAAATATTTGGAAAAATAAAATATCTTAGATAATGGATTAGTTAAATTAATGAGGTCACATCCATACAACAGAATGCTACGTAACTATTAAAAAGAATCAAACAGCTCTTTCTATATATCCATATGCAATGATATCACAAATATATTGTTCAATGGCAGAGCAAGATGAGAAAAATATGTAGAGAGTGTTAAAATTTGTCTTATTAAATATGTGTGTACATCTCCATATTTGCAAAACATATCTAGACAGATTATACAAAAGTAATGTCGGGAGGAGGAAACTATACAACCTGGAGAAGGCGGTGGAAGAGAGGGTCAGTCGGATACACTTTTACAACTGTTGAAGCTTTGCAACATGTATTCATATTTGCATTAAAAATTGTTTTATTAAAATATGCAAAACAAAACTTACATAAAATGTATAAAGTTAAAGTAATGACACTATAGGAAGACTTTGTCAAGTAATATAAATCAAGTGCCATTACATTCTCTCTCCAGTAGGCAGTTCCTCCCCTGTATAATAATTTTAATCTCTGTGAACCCTTCCAACTATATAAATTCATGGGCATGTTATGGACTATTCTTGAGAATGACATATACATATTGTATTTTTGGAAAACAAATGATATGTAATATGCCAAGGCAGCTAATAATTATTATTTTCTCATGTTTTGGAAATGTAAAGTAAGGCAGTCAAATGCAAAAAAGTCTCAAGCAAGTTAAAATTAGAGCTTTGTGCTATTCACCCAGAATTTTTATCTGGCCTCTAGTTCTTTCATTTCTAAGAGAAACACAACACATCTTTTCAGAAATTTGAATTAAAATGGTTCATGTGGACATGATCAGAATATAAGATATCAATATTATACATCTTTTGAAAAAAATGAATACATGTGTGGGACACAGATAAACACACTTTAAAGTTGAAAGGAAAACTAATCTGTTGAATCAAAGAACAGACTCAAGAGACCATTCGGGATCCAGATTCTGAATGAACAGAGCTCCACTCTGCCTCAAGTCTTTTCCAATCCTTTAAATTACTTGAATCATTTCTGTTTGCTGTTAGGATAAAGTCCAAATTTCTTAACATGGCATTCAAAGACCACTGCTTATATCTGGAAACTCTGTGTCACTCTTTTCCAATCCACACTTCAGCCATTTTACACTTCCATTCCTTCGTTGTACCAAGTTCTCCCTTCCATCTGGATCTTTGAACTTATTCTTCCCTGTGCTGAGCCTCAACCTTCTTCACTTCTCTTGAGGCTTATTCTACATTTTGGTCTCAATTTTAATGTCACTTTACCCATGAGACCTTCCTGATCTCATAGACTGACTACTTGAGGTCTCCTTGCCCTGTGCTCTCACCCATAGCATTAGGTATACCTCTTATCTTCATACCACAATTTAATATAGATATCTGTGTAATGACCCTTCCTCACCACTAGTCTATAAGTTCCATGAGCACGTTGGCCTCATTTATCACTTTTA
>PVKM010035294.1:0-15236 GCA_004027735.1 Carollia perspicillata | reverse complement strand
AAATATCTTCATAGACACACCCAGAAATAATAGTTAGCCCAGTGTCTGGGCACTCTGTGATCCAGTCCAGTTGACACATAAAATTAACCATCACAGGTCTTCCATCCCAGCCTTCCCCAGTATTTTTCCACTCCATTACTCACTGTCCCTGGAGGGCCCCAAATCAACATTGGTTCAGGAAAGGACAAGGAAAAGAAAAAGGAATCTATGGAACTACATGGAAGAAAAAAATGCTTTAAAAGTCGAAAGTCCAATTTCTCAAATATAATTGATACAGCAGGAAAGATGCTGTTTGGACTTATGCCTCATGTAAATATCATCTGCTTATTTAAGTGTCAATCATGTTCTTCTAGAAAACTGAATATGCTCAGAGAAGAAAGCAATGTTAGAAATAATAACCCCTTTGAATAGGATTTTATAATAATAAACAAAACTCCCATCTGTTATCTCATTTGCTACTCAGAACATCATTCCGAAGTGTTGTTACTGTAATACCAGGTTTCCCAATGAGAAAATTAGGGTTAATAAGTGTTAGTTTTTACTGTGTTGAAAACAACCAATTTAACATATTGTATTGAATTCCTGCCGCTTTCCGGGCCATGTTCATGTTCAAGCTTCACTCACCTGAGGATCCAGAGGCACATACAGGCACCTGCAGTTATGCATTTCTGTACCTAATACCAAGTCAAGGGCAGCAATAAGTCAGGGAAATCACCCCCTGAAGAACATGTTTCAAAATGCCAAGCCTCTGTTTCAACTTAATAACTCCATTTGCAAGAATTTCAGGAACAAAAGTTTATTATTTTCAAATCAAAACTTTCCCACACCTGGGGTTCCATGCAGAGAACATTCCATACTTGTTCTGCATCCCTTGATTCCCTTAGATTGAGAACCTCTAAAACATGGCCGCACACATTTGACCTACAGAATAATGATGTTTGCTTTTAGAGAAAGTTCTAACTGGGCTGAAGTTAGCTTTTAGTGTTTTCCCAGATTTCAATCTAAGTTTCAGCAGATTTGAAAATTAAAAAATACACATAACATTATTTGGGGAATAAGGCAAGTTCCTAAGTTTGTTATTTCGTGTATGTATATGTATATAATATGTGTATATTTTTTAGTTTTGTTGATTCTGGTTGACTTCAAGATAGGGGAGCAAAATAACAATACCATTGCTCCATCATCTTGAGGCAGAATTTAGTCCTTTTCTCTTAATGGATTACTGTGAAAGCTATACTCTTAATATCTACAGAAACATATCTATAGAGTACAGCATAGAGTCACATTCCCTTAAAAATAAGATCTAACCAACACATATATAATCACCTCATTTATAATAGAGACCAGCGGAGAAAAGATGAGATTTTAATAAATCATCAATTGGATATAAGACAAATGAATCTAACCTGTAACTCATACCATACATATAAGTCAACTGCAGATAACACCAGATTTATGTGATAAGTAAAACAATAAAACTCCCAGAAGAAAACAAAGCATCTTCCTAACCATAGAATAGGCAAGGATTTCTTAAACAAGAAACAAAAGTGCCAATAGTAAAGAAATAAAAAATAACAAATAGAACCTTATTAAGACTGAGAACATTAATTCACCAAAATGTGCCATTAAGAGAATGAAAAGACAAGACGCAACCTGGGAGGAGGCCATATAGATATATATTTGGCCTGTGGGCTATAGTTTACAGGGTTGGCTTATCAAATATAAGCCTATTAGGTACCTCAAGAAAATAATAATATACCCCCCAAAATTTCTAACATTACCAAATTTATGATCAGTCTGTTCATGTTGGGAAATTAGCAGAGTTTCCCCTTCAAATGAATATGTGATCAGCATAGGTCAGGACATAGCTTAAGAAATCAGCACTGCAACAGTTAGGGATTAAGTTGTTTTGTTAAGAGTATATAATACTTAAATTTTCATTTATTTGGGGGACTTTAATTATTCAAGGTAACCTTGTGTTTTTTTCTTGGAATGGAGAATGCAGATTCCTGATTTGAATGTAATATGCATACTTTTTCTTAATGTCAGCAAGACAAAATATCAGTTTTTGCATACACTTACGAAGTCTCCCTCCAGCAGTATCTCAGTTCATGGAGAATATTATGAATAGGATAATGGTTTTAGAAATATTTATAGGGATTGTTAAATACTTTGCTTCATTAAGGATAAAGTTATACTAGCTAAGATGACTTTTGCTATAAGGAGAAGAAAATTCCATTCAAATCAGCTTAAACAATATTGAGAATTCTGGGGGTTTCTATTAAGTGAATAAATTCAGAGGTGGTTCAGAAAGCAAGTTCATTTCTCTTTTCCTCTGTGGCTCTGCCCACTCTGTGGACAGGTTTCATCATCTCTTTACAAGGTGGTCCCTGTACTCCTTGTTTCACATGTACAAGTAGATCAAAGGCAGGGAGAGTGACTGAAAATCTAGCCCATAAGTGAAGTTGCTTTCCCAAGGGCCATCATTAAATCTGCCTTGCCTGTCTTTGGTCTGAAATCCATCATCCACCCATTCCTTGAGCAAATCCTTTTTTGCCAGGGTAATAGTCCTGATTATATTTTAACAAATCATCATATAAATCAACTGCCTTAAGGGGTCCCTCTTGAATGAATCACAGAGGCAAGTAGCCTGGAATTACCCTGAGTAACATGGCCCAGCAGTTTTTGGAGTGTGATCCTCAAACCAGCAATATCAATAGTACCTGGGAATGTATTAGAAATGTAATTTTTTGGGCCTCATTCTAGACTGACTGAATTAGAAAACTCTAAGGGAGGGCCCCACCAATCTGTGTCTCATCGAGTCCTCCAGGAGATTAGATTCTCTGTGCACTAAAACTTGAAAACCACTGTTTTTGATGAACCAGAGGCTACATCGAGAATTGGAGACAGATCCTCAAACTACACAGCTACTAATTTTTTGACAAGGTGTGAAATGCATTATAGATATAGCCATAAAGTCAACCACACACAAAGTATAGAAAGTATATTTATGTGATAGTGAAAAATTTTCAAAAGCACTGTTTAGTCATTTACAGTTGTAAAATATCATTTCTTAGGGTATATTTTACATGAGATAAATTCTTATCTATTTGGATTGGTTTATTTTTCACACTTTGAATTGAGATTCTTTTAGGTAATTATAGAAGTTACTTTGTTTAATTGTGACCAGATTTTTAGAGCATATTAGATTTAATATAAAGAACAGAACAGAATAGAATATAGAGTGCAGCAATACGAAACTTTGATTCAAATGTGTATCTACACATGTATAAAGATGCATGTGCTACTGGGTTGCAATATAAAATGCTCAACAGTGAGCGATGCTGGGACAAGCTGCTCTTGTTTATAGTCTGCCAATCTCCATGGTGTAAACAGTGCACCTCCTTCCTCCCCCAGCAGATGTCGGTCGAGCTATTGGTGTGACATTATTATAGATAAAATTGGGCAAGATACATAGTGTACACCATTATGTAGTATTTCAACCACAAAGATATAGAAAAAATGCAAATAACCTCAAGAGCATATAGTAAAAATATAGTAATTAGAAATGTATAAGTTTTGAGCATTTAGTGCCATTGTTTTTAATATAATGCATTCAATTTTAAATTGTATAATATAATAGTTTAATAATGGTCACTTTTAACCACTGTTTTACAACAATCCTGAAAATTTAACAGTCAGCTCTTGTGAATTGGTACGAGAGAGATCGAGCACACACGTGGACTCTCCCAGAAAGTGTGAAAGCTGTAGCCATTCCCCATGCTTCCTGCTGACTCAAAGTCAGTGAGAGAAAATGGTGTATATGATAAGCCTTTTGAAAACTTTTATTCTTTCTCTGGGATGCCTATGCTACTCTGTTAAGAGAGAGAATCTGTCTACTCCACTTTTCCATAAGCAAATCATTTTCTCCCTTAAAATTGGCAGATGTGTCCATCTGTCTTCATGTACCTCATGAATTGCATTTGGACACTGAAGGGAAGAGGAGAGTTGAAAACTGTCTGATATCCAAAGGGTGGTGTAATTTTGTACCATTAAATTCAGTGAAAAACAGGGATGATGATAATTTAAATGCATTTAGCTCCTGTTGGCTGGTTCCTGTTCACCATACTAAGGGTTCCTTCTAGATAAGCTTTTCTCATAGTAATCTTTATCTCGCTACTATAGTGAGATAAAGTATATTTATATAATATCAATAGTATAGTATAAAGTATACTATATATAGTATATTGCTTATATAGTATACTATGTATTATAAAAATAAATTCAAATCGAACCCCTTCTGCCCACATTTTCTCTCTAATATTTCATTAAAGGATATTAAAGGAAGCACCTTATTAAGGTAGCAAACTTTCAAATGGCAACAGAATAATTACCATATAAGTCTGTTCTGTAACATTTTTTCTCAGAATTTTTTAACATGTTAATAAATGGATGCAGATTTACTTGTAAGTGGAATTAATTTTTGACTTTCTCCTATGGAAAGAAAACATTATGAACCTTTTCCTCAAGGCAGAACTTATGGCTTCTCTCCCTAATGACTTGCCCTAGTTTATTTGTTTTTTCTGGTGTCTATCATACTTGGGGCAAAACTAGAACTCCACTGTTCTCTCATTACCACCTTACCTTCACTGAATTTTAAGATCTGTAAGATTGAAATCTTTTACTTTGTTTTTGACTCCATAACCCCACTGTCTTTAGGAGCATAGTAGTATGCAATCCCTTTGAAAGCTTGTTAGAGCAGGTCTGTGCATGGGTCTGTACAGTCAGCTTCCCCTAATAATACTAATTATATATTAGTAGTATTTTATTTAGTGCTTAATAATGCTAATCTCTATTCCACATATTTTACATGGATTAGTCATATAATTCTCACCACAAACTCTGGGTAATAGGAAAACAACAGGAAAAGATAAGAAAATGGCAAGTATAAGACAAATATATTGATAGTACTGAGAATAAACTCAGTAATATAGAGATTTGATTTGAGCTCCTTAGAAAGTGAGAAGCAAGAGGTGAGGGGCAATTCATTGAAAGTTTACGGAGAAGACAGGAAGTGCTTGTAAGATCAGACCTGACATTTCAGGACCGTAGTTCAGGCCTTTGGTGAGGCCTGTGGAACGCCGAGAACCCAAAATACGAAGACAAGCTGTGCCTTGGGCTGTGCTGCCCTTCTAAAGCTCTGCCTTACTCAGGTCTGAGATACTTAATTGTTCCATCTTTAATACAATGTCTAAGAAAAGTCAAACTGAAAGAGAGGGGCTTTCTAAAACACAGTTAGCCCAAATGAGTTATATGAGAAATTCATTACCAGGAACCGAGAAGCTTGTGGGTTTTTTAAATTTTTTTTCTATTTAAAATGGCAATTTGAAAAAACCCAAAACATCAGGAGATAATCATAGAATACCAGTGCTTCAGCTATTTATTAAAGAGGGTAACTAAAAATAAATATGATAAAAATGTACGCTCTGGGCCTCAATGAAGTAATCATTCTGCTCTTCAGAAAAGAATGAAATTTATACTACTTTGAATGTTTTTTTTTCCTTTTAAGAACTTACAATCATTGTGTCCTGTGGCAAATTTTTTTTTTTTTTGCCATCTGAAAGTTCTATGACATTCTAGTTAAGAAAAAATGTATATCGCCCTACATCTAGGGGTGGGGGAAGGAAATATTTTGAATGGTAACAGTGGTCAGTCCTGATCTATTTAATAGAATCAAAATTCACCCAGTGTAAAGAAGAATAAGACTATGAGTAGGGGTTGTTGAAGTCAGATAATCTTAAATTAGAAACTCAGCTTTTCTGATTGTAAATTGAGTGACCGGAAAGTCACCTAATTTTCCTTAACCTCCACTTCCAAATCTCTGACATGGATGTGAATGGGAATATTGACTCAAAGGATCATTGCAGGAAATTGATGATCTAATAGATATGAGGTGCCACGGGAAGTAAATGGGAGTGACAGAGTCATAATATAAACTCAACACTCTGCTTTTCATTCATGTGTTACTTACAGCATAATTGATCACAAGAACATTTCTCAAATTTGTATTGGCATTATGATCCATTATACTCAATTCTTTTTGTGTTGACATAAGTTACATACTATTTTAAAATATCCAAACAGTTCATGAGAGGTAGACTCTTTTTTAAAAGATTTTACTTATTTAATTTTAGAGAGAGGGGAGGAAGAGAGAAAGAGAGGGAGAGAAACATCCGTGTGGGAGAAGAGCATCTATCTGTTGATTCCCTGACCCAGTGCTGAACCCACAACCGAGGCCTGTGTTTCAGACTGGCGACCCTTAGCTTTGAGGGACAATGCTGAGCCAACTGAGCCACATGAAAAGAGAGGGAGCCTCTTTTTGCTCATAGACAGACAGCCAGACGCAGAGAAAAACAGATAATTTGTTTTCTAAATGAGACATTCCCATAGGCATTCTGGAGGTAACTGCTAACTGTTCTCTTAGTCCTTTGCATAAATATAAGATTTTCTTTCCATTCTGGAATGTGAAGAAGACAATATTTAAGATATATTTAATTATTAAGAAAAAATATGTAAGACAAAAACCTGGTGCACTGAAGTTATTTGAGTGCATTTTTGATATAGCTTAAAGTGTTTGTTCATAAATTAGATCGGGGCGGAAATGGGAGGGAGGTGGGGAGGGCTGGGGGTGTGGGCTGGGATGGGAGTAAAAGACAGAAAACTGTACTTGAACAACAGTTAAAATAAATGTTAAAGTAAAGAAATAAATTAGATCAAAGATAAGTATATGCAAGTGTATTTTTAAAAGAATTTCAAAAAGCAAATATACATTATTTTTAATTCTCTAAAAATGTACTACTGTTTGAGCTTGACTGTAAAGCAGAATAATGCCAAGTGGTAAAAACTAACTTCATATCACAGAAAGGGAAAGTGACAATTTAATGAAGATATAACCGGATCTTTCCTCTCCCTGCTATGAGGTTATTTCTTCCCATCTCTAAGGGTCTTCTCATAGAGACCTGTTTGAAAGAAAGTCTCGGTGACATTGCCTGAAGAAATCGTCTGCTGCTTCTAAGTCAGACACGGATTTGACTTCAAGGCAAGAAAGCCCATCGCTTCCTGTCATTCCTCAGCTTACTGTCTTCAGAAAGCCTCACCCTCCTAGGAATGCAACTCCATCTCTTACAGCCAGACAGACTTTTTTTTCCAACAGAAATATTTGAAAGAATTTCTCAAGGAAATGTTATTGGCCCAGTTTAATTACTATGTCCAGGGTGCTGTGGAGTTTTTTATTTTTTTAAGAAATGAAACAAGGTGGTAAGGTATCAAAAAAGGAAGTGATAAATTTGAAATATGGATGTATTCAGCATATATTAAGAAACATACGTGGCAGTTATGAATATTTTAATCAGAATGGTTTTGAAATTTTTTTTCTAAAACTATGAATTGGCCTCAGTAAGCTGTGTACATTATTGTGTATTTATGAACTACTGTCATGTTCCTTCCTGTGTAAAAATGACACCATGGTGCTGTAGCATAGCTTCGGATGGAAGCAAGTCCGTCTACACTTTCCTTCAGTCAGTCTAATGCCCAACAAAGTCAGGAGGCATTCACATCCCGGAGATGAGCAGGCAGAGCTGAAGGAATGGGAGGTGCACTTGGCGAGGGAAAGAGCAGAGCTGACTGTCCTGCTCCTGGCCTCGTTAATATCATGCATCTTAACTAAGCTAATCCATAGTCATTCTTTGTTCTCTTGGGAAACACTAAAAAGAAAAGTACAGAAACCCAGATATTTCCGTGACTATTACTTAATGTAGGGCCTCCTCTGGGCGTTGCATTTAATAACTTACAAATGGTTCTCCACAGTCATGTTAAGTTATGATATTACTTACTAGAACAAATAGTAAAGAACAAAAATGTCACATTAAGATTCTTTAAAGAATCCCTGGCCGGGTGGCTTCGTTGATTGGAATACTGTCCTGTGCATAAAAACATTGTAGGTTCAATTCCCAGTCAGGGCATATATCTAGGCTGTGGGTTTGATCCCCAGCAGGGGAGGCAACTGGTCGATGTTTCTCATATCGGTGTTTCTCTCTCTCTCAGTCTCTCTCCCATCTTCCTTCCTCCCTTCTTTCCTCTCTCTTTAAAAATTCAAATAAACATATCCTCGGGTGAGGATTTAAAAAAAAACTCTCAAAAGAGAACTGCTCTATTTCCTTGAATTCTTATTCACCCATATTCATACACCACATATTATAAACTGTTGACTGGCAATTCTTTGTTTTGTTCTGACAGCCAGAGTCAGATGGCACATGACTGTCAGGGTTGTGCCCCTTGTGGAGGATGGGAGCCAAAGGCCATGCCATGGTGAAGTAATGAGAAGCTTAATACATTGGTTGTCAACTCAAAGTGCTATTTTATGTAGCATTTGCATTTTGTTTGTCAAAAGTACTTGTTTTCCACAACTGGAAAAAAGCAATAAAATAAACAACTGAATTCAGCATACACTTGGTGATCTTGATACAACATACATACACATAGACAAGCTAGAGTAGATAGTATCAGATGAATGTATTCATTCATTCATTCAAGAAACATTTATTAAGTGTTCAGTCTGTGCCAAACACTGTTTAAAGCAGTAGAGTAAACTAAAGACCCTACTTCTTGCAGCTTATATTGCAGTGGAGGAAAACAGAATTAATAAGCATCCAACCAAATATACATATAATATATTAGTTGAAGGTAAATGCTTAGAAGGTATATAAAGCATAGCAAGAGCTTAGAAAGGAACACATGGTGGTGCCATTTATTGTTCACTTGGAGAGTCAAGGGCCATGAACTTGCGAAAGAGCATTCCAGCTTTCTGGAACGATGTCAGTCTTCGTAAAATTCTGTAGGTGATTAATTTTTATAATCTGGAAGACTGTAATGTCATTGAAAAATATTTCATGACTTTGAGTCCATGATAAATAATTTGAGAGTGGACTATAAAATGGTTTTCATCAAGTCTCGTCAAAATATGACAGGGACATGACAAGAAAGATCATAACAGAATATTTCTCATTACATAAATGTAAAACCCTTACACAATATATTAGGGAACCGGATTCCAGGATTTATAAGCAGGATAATGCATTATGATCTAGTTAGGGTTATTGCAATGATGCAAGATTCAAAATTAAATCATTATAAGTTATCATCTTTGCAAAGTAAAAGAAATGAGATGTTCATCTCAATAAATACAGAAAAGAAATTTGATAAAAATCAGCATTTCTTCATAATTAAATAAAACTCTTAAACTAATAATAGGAAAGATTTTTTTCCCAATCTGGCAAGGTATTTCTGACGTGACACTTAATGATGACATTGTCACTACTTACCCACAAGAACAGGAATAAGGTAAGGATGTTATTACAGCCACTTCTGTTTGACATTGTACTGGAGGGACTACCCAGTGGATAAATGAAAAGAAGCAAATGTCAAGAGTTTAGAAGAAAAGATGAAATCAAAGTATATGAAGACAGGACAAAAGAATCTATAAAAATATTTATTAGATTAATAAGTGAATTTAGCAAGATATCTGGACCTGAAGTCAACATTTTATTTATTTATTTTTAGAATGTTTATTGATTTTAAAGAGAGGGACAGGGAGGGAGGGAGGGTGAAGAAGAGAGAGAGAAAGAGAAAAAAACATTCATGTGAGAGAGAAATACTGATTGGTTGCCTCCCGTGTGTGCCCTTACTGGGAATCGAACCTGCAGCCTAGGTATGTGCTCAAGCTAGAGATCAAACTTGCAACTTTTTTGTGTATGGGATGATGTTCCAATCAACTGAGCCACCTGTTCAGGCTAAAGTCTACATTTTAAGAAATACATTTACATGTAACATTGCAATGGATTTGAAAAGATGGCCACTAAAGATAGATAGATAAGAGGAAAGAAAAGATGTGACATGTACAAAAATTTTGTTATAGGTTGAATAATATATCATTTTAAAAAATTCAAACTCCTATACTATATCTCCTAGTACTTCAGAATGTGACTTTATTTGAAAACAGTTTCTTTGCACTGGTAATCAAGTTAGAGTGGTGTCAGTAGGGTGGGCCCAATCCAATGTAACTAGTTTTCTTATTTAAAAAGGGCGAATCTGAACACAGAGACAGTCATGAGTAGAAGGAAAATGATATTAATGTGCACAGAAACAAGGTTGCCATGGCAATGGAGTGACCGATGCCTCTACATGCCACAGAATGCCAGAGATGGCCCACACACCACCCAAAGTGAGGAGGGGGCAAGGAAGGATTCCCCTAGAGGTTTCCAAGGAGCATGGCCCTACTGATAGCCACCAGAACCATTAGATAAATAATTTCTGTTTTAAGCCACTCAGTGTCTGGCACTAGGAAACTCATACAGTTCATATCAACATTATTTGTTGTGTCAAATATATTTGAAAATAACCCAAATAATTCATCAATAGTAGCAAGGATTTTGTTTAGTATGTTCACATATTGGAATACATATATTCATGCATTGGAAAAGGAATAAAATGAAGAGGGTGCTGCTGCAACCACCAATACAAAAAGATGGATAATAGGTAGATAGACAAGATCAGGTGCGTTCAGGGTGGTGTGGCCGTAGACAGTAGGTAGATAGATATGATAGGTGCATATGTGAAGTTAAAAAGCAGTTAAACCAATCTCTGGTGTTTGAAGTCAGAATGATGATTACCTGTTTGGAAGAAAGATAAAGAATGATTTGAGGAGATATGCAAGGAGTTCTTCTGTGGCTGTGCTATCCCTGAAATAGTTTGAAACACACATCCTACAGCTGAGAGAATTATAGAAACCAAGTCTGTAAGAAAAACTACAGTGGTATCCTGAAAAACATGGTATCACCATTAAAATTGTGGATGCTAGAGCCAGCCTACTGAAGTACAAAAACTCAGCCCTACCACTTGCTGGTTAAATAACTCTGGGTAACTTACATCCATGTGCTTCAGTTTCTTATCTGTGAAATGGGTAACATTATCTATCTTAGGGGTTTTCTATAGGGATTAAATAAGTTAATGCCTAAATATTTATTTAATATGTTTATGATATAGTAAATAAGTATTTAATACATATTTAGATATAGCATATATTTTATGTATGTATTTATTGTATAGAGATATATTTAGAATTAAAATAGTTTTTTTCCATTCACAGTAAGCCTGTACAGACCAGTAAGTACTACATGAACGCATACACTGAAGCAGCAAGCAGTACATGTAAACCAGTGTGTACATGATAAGGACACATTCTGAATATTAACAGCATCTTAAATAACTATTAATAGTACTTAAAATGTGATCAAACAGATAATTGCAATTATTGTAAAATTAAAAAGCTATAAATCGCCCTGGCTGGTGTAGCTCAGTGGATTGAGCATGGGCTGCAAACCAAAGGGTCACCGGTTCGATTCCCAGTCAGGGCATATGCCTGGATTGCAGACCAGGTCCCCAGCAAGGGGTGCGTGAGAGGCAGCCACACATTGATGTTTCTCTCCCTCTCTTTCTCCTTCTCTTCCCCTCTCTCTAAAAATAAATAATAAAATATTTTTTTAAAACTATATTATCTGTAAAGAGATTTTGATAACATATTGTCAAACCATAGTTGTCTTTCTAGCAATATGAAACTATACTGGAACGCACTGTCTAATTATCATTCATATGTTTAGATGTCAACACATGATTTTAATTAACATGTATGATCATTAAAAATTCAGGTCAGGTAAGAAAAAAATATTGTTAGCATCAAAAAGTGACTAGCATTGTATATCTCCAAAACTGATGGAAATTAGTAAAAAATTACATAAAATTGTTTCTCTGGGATTTGCAACAAAAGGCTGTCTTCTCACAGCATTGATTATCAAGAATAGAATTGTTAATTCATCCTAAACACTCATTTGTCCACTCTGAAAAATAAACTGCCGTCGCAGCACTTCCCTCTGAACCACAATCTTGACGTGTGTCCACAAGTTCCGGGAGCCAGGGCTCAGCAGTGCACCTCACCAACTTCAAACCCAGTGTCTTTCTCCGTGATCTTGCTCTATCCCAGAAGGGTTTACTTGGTGCCATTAATTTCATAATACCAAGAAGGCCCAGCAAGTGCACTGGCATTATCATCCCCAAGAATGAGCCCATTATTCATTTCCTGCTGTCAGATCAATTCAGAAAATACTAAAAATTGGTCAACCCACTTTTCTCAGTTCTAGCAATCAAAACTTGAATAGAAATCGTATTTCAAATATGTTCTTTCTTCCTTTTCTTTCATTGAGAAATAGATTTTAGTCTCAAAATATCCTAACTTTACATTGTAAATAACATATAGATATGTCTGTGATCTAAGGCAGTTCTTGGAATGTTGTAAAGATTTGGATGTTAAAGGCTACAGAGTGATGTCAGATTATCTTAACTATAATAGCCATGAAGTATTCTGTTTTCTGTTTTTTTTAACATCGCTATCTAAATTGTTGGAAACAGAAGGAGCTGGAGAGGAACTGGAACTCTGTGAGTTGAGGTTGCCCACGCCCCATAGTCTCTACAGCCCACTCTTACTACTCTAGTAACTGCACAGTGTCACGATCCAGTCAACCCACGCCAAGCACTTCACAGTGTTGCCGAAGGTTGCCTTCATGAGTCTTTTTGGTTTTACTTTCTGAAATATAAAAGACCAGTTTCCGGGAGCTTATTTCTACTTAAAGCATTTTGAAAAGCACTGAGGAAATGTAAAATTAAAAATAAAATATGTACCTACCTTTCCATGTAATAGGTTGATCCATTTGTACAGCTATTGTAAAGGAGCATTCAGAGCCTCTGTCCTGAGAATTCATCATTCTACCTAGAAAATAGGCTTCGTGGATTTTGGCAGTTTGATATTTTGTTATCCTTTATAAAAGTAGGAAAGAGCAGGATGATGGAAGAGATTTATTATAATGCAGTTTCAGCTCCTTGATCCTGTCTAATGGGGAAAATGAAGAAGAATCTGCTAACAACAGATAAGTAGGATTCTGGGTAAACAAAATAAAGGTACCCTTTCTTGTTTAGGTTTCTTTCCTAAAAGAACCTGTGGGAACTGTTAGTTCTGAACAGGACCAGCTAATTAATTAACACATGATAAATGTACGTGCATTTAGAAAATAAAAATTGACATTTTGTTCATTTATGCCACGTAAACAGAACTAAGATTTGGTGGGAAGACACACTCCTGTATAAAAATTATTCTTTCATAGATGAAATACTTTTATCCCTTCAAAGTTGGTTGGAAAAGTTAGAGGGAAAAATTAATATACCAAACTCCTGAATTGCTCCCATTGAAATTGAAAGATGGCTTTTAGAGTTGAAGATGTAAGAGAACAGATGTACAAGCTGAGACTTTGGCAGCCTCTATCAGAAACTAGTAAACTTTGGGAAAATCCAGCCGATACAGAGTTTGGGTAGATTACTACCAAAAATATAGGGTGTCTTAATACTACAGTGAACCGGCTTCAAGGTGGCAGATGGAAACTGACCAGAGGTAACCTTTCTTAATTACTTACAGGATTATTCAACTTTACCAAAACAACAACAACAACAAGAAAAACCCTATCCAGTGCAGTATTATTCAATGTGTCTAGAATTAACTTTCCTATTAATATATATCACACATAAATCTTCAGAACCTGGAGCAAAAATTCACAGTACTTTCAACTCTTGGTACCTACCTTACATGGTCCATTAGTCACCATAGAGCTATGGTGGCCTTCCTTTCATGGAGCCAAGCCTATGGGAAATATCAAGTTCAAGGGCTCTGAGGGAGAGCCCAGAGCCCAAGCAAGGTGTGAGGAGAGCAGAAGGGTGGCCTGAACCACTGTAGTAGGAGGCAGTAGTAGACCACGAAAGCTCAGGGTTTTTTTATTCTGTAGGAAGGAGCTCTCTTCCTGTCATTGGTTCCCTAGTGGTTTTGAAGTTCACTTCCTTGCTGTGACTGGCGGTAAGCTAACTAGCTAATTTCAGCGTGTTTAGTATTTTAGTATGTTTCAGGGTGTGAGTATAACTACTGTGTGTTTGACTGTGCTCCTCCTCATCTCTGGCTGTAGGTTTCATAAGATATACAAATTAGTCAATCATTGTATGTTGGTGCTGGTAAGGTGCTTTCGTGGGACTTCAGGTCAGAATTCATACATACACATGTGTCAGTTCCTCATGCTTGTTACATCAATGTGTGTGTTTGGAAGGGTGTGAAATGGAAGTGGATATAGGAAATGTAAACAAAAATGAATAGGAATCCCTTTACCAAGGTGGTAGCCCCCAAGTATATTGGACCTATTCAAACCATCTCAGCACCCTCCCAATTCATGGGTCTAAGTCAGTATTTCCCATAAAATCTAACCTCACTATGGGCTCTACCCTTTGAATAGATCCTGCTTGATGACTCACACCCTGCTGACCCTTCAATAACTTCCCATGACATTATAGGATACAGTTAAACTTCTGATCGTAGTCTTAAAGATCCTACACAAATTTTTCCCTGTCCATCAAACTCTCACTGTCATCTAGGAAACACTCAGGCATCCTTTCTCTCCTCTGACCTTCCCAAGCTCATCCTGTTTCAACGACTTTGCCTTGTTCTTCCCTCTGCTTGCTGTGCTCTTCCTCACTCTTCATTTGTATAACTGGAACACGGTCTTTATTTGGCAGCAGCCAAGGGATAAAGCTGTCATGTGTGAAGTAAAGCATGGTAAAAAGAAAAGGGCAATCACCTACATTGATGTCAGTATTTTATTTTTTTATTGTTGTTCAGTTACAGTTGTTCCTATTTTTTCCCATTACTCTCCCCTGTCTTACCTACCCCACTTCCCACATTCAATCGCCTCCCTCCACCCCTGAACTGTCTTAGTCCATGGATCCTTTATACATGTCCCTCCACTTGATGTCAGTATTTTAATTTGTTTGGAATGCTTTATAACACAGTGCCCTATACATTTGGGAGAATCCAAATATTTTTGCTTTTTTTTTGTGGAAAAAGGTGAAGGGATGTTAAGTCATTTTCTATGTGGACCAATAAAATTGTCAAAAGCAAATCTGGCTTGAATTTGACTAATTACATGAATAATTTAGAAGTCTGTATGGGGTTCATTCCATATTTAGAAATCTCCAGTGAGCTGTACTTAGGACCTTAAAGTCTATTTGCAGAGGCTAATTGTTCACAAGCTTAGAGG
>PVKM010035293.1:0-15242 GCA_004027735.1 Carollia perspicillata | reverse complement strand
TTTTTTTTTTTTTTGGTGGTAAGAGGTATGAGGTGTGGCAATCTATCAGTTGCTTTAGAGGGGATAGTCTGGCATGTCCTGGACCACTGATGTACTAGAAATTTTGCCACTGTGGCAGAGTCCTGAGACTTCATGATATTTTCCTCTTTCCCTGTGATATGCAATGTGTCATATCAGAAACTCTAAGATAAACTGGACAGTCATTAGGAGACAATGAGGGGGAGAATATATCACTTGTGAGAAAATATAAAGTGTATTCTGAAGCTGTTGGTTAGTGCCTGTACCCTAGAATTCGAACTCTTGATTGAAGAAAGACGTCCATACTGTGTCTCCAACTTTGGGCAGGAAGTTAGTGAGTTCTCTAACTAACTTGAGAGGAAGCGAGATTCAAGAGTGTGTGTTCGCTTTGGGAAGAAGAAAGGAAGACATCTTTAGGCCCAGATTTCTGGCCCAGACTCTGAGAGCTTAAAGAACTTTGCTGAACAGAGGAATCAGAGTTACATTTTACAAACCAAATAAATGCTGCTGATCATAGCTCAAGTGATTTGATTCAAAAACTCATCACATTTGTAGTAAAAGTTACCTTCTACGTGGGGTGGAATAAGCT
Organism: Carollia perspicillata; assembly: GCA_004027735.1. Taxonomy (NCBI): domain Eukaryota; kingdom Metazoa; phylum Chordata; class Mammalia; order Chiroptera; family Phyllostomidae; genus Carollia; species Carollia perspicillata. The sequence goes on along the minus strand of PVKM010035293.1, from coordinate 14,635 downwards.
GATTCTTCCTTTAAGTCAAGCAGTTCCGAGTACTTTATTTTTGCTATGTGCTGTGCCGGGAACTGAGGGTACAGAGATGAATCACGTGGAGTCTTTGCCCACAGGGAGCTCACCACTGAATGAGGGACACAGAACTGTCCCAGTCGTGATGACTGGGCAGCATGAGTGCTGGGAGAGAGCGGAGACAAAGCCTGACCCAAGGTGAGCTTGCCGAGGGGGCCCCACCAGGACCCTTGCTCTCTGAGGTACAGCAAGACAAGACTATCCTAAACAGCCCTAAAGACTGTAGCAAGTGGGATAAATAGCAAACGATAAATTCGAGGTATGTTTGTGATCACAGTGTACGCTGTTGCAAAGAACTGAGATTTTAATGTAAAGTGAGCCCATTTAATGTAATTTTCAGTGGTCTTTCTCTTGGATAACATTTGTTCTCTTTCCTGCTCTTTTCTAACTCAGTAAATGACTTCAGAGTGTGACGAGGGTGCTTCTATCCCCTGTTCTGCTTCGTATGCCATCTACTCAGTTAGTTTCTTTCTAACATTTTTAAACAGTCCACTCCTGTTCTGTGGTCTTACGGAGGTCACATCATTCACTGGTTTTTGTAAGTAAGCCAACGTTTCTTTTCATGTTCAGCATTTGGAAAATTTTCCTACTATAATTAATGTATTATTGATATATAATATTATATTGGTTTCAGGTGTACAATATACTGATTGAACATTTATTTACCTTACAATGTTATCATTATAATAGGTCTAGTAATACTATAACCACATTACTGACTATATTTTCTGTGCTGTTCACATTAAATCCCCATGGCTCATTTATTTTATTAATGGAAGTTTGTACCTCTTATTCCTCTTTCTCATTTTCACCTATCTGAATGTTTTGTTTTTTCCCCATCCTCCCATCCACCTCCCCTTTGGGAATCAGTAGTTTATTCTCTGTGTCTATGAGTCTGATTCTGTTTTGTTTGTTCATTTTGTTTATTTAGATTCCACATATAAATGAAATCATATGATCTTTATCTTTCTCTGCCTGACTTATTTCACTTAGCATTATACCTTCTAGGTCCATCGATGTTATTACAAATGGCAAGATATCATTCTTTTTTATGGTTGTATAATATCTCAGTGTATGTATGGACCACCTCTTCTTCATCCATTCATCTGCACATAGACACCTAGGTTGCTTTCATATCTTGGCTATTGTTGATATGCTGCAGAGAACTTAATAAAGGTTCATGTACTTTTTCAAATTAGTGTTTTCATTTCTTCAGGTAAACACCAAAAGTAGAATTGCTGGGTTAGAAGGTGGTTCTATTTTAAAACTTTTGAGGAACCACCATACTGTTTTCACAGTGGCTACACCAATTTACAATTCCATCAACACTGCATGAGGGCTTCCTTTTCTCTAAATCCTCATCAACACTTGTTATTTGTTGACTTTTTGATAATGTTCATTCTCATAGGTGTGAGGTGATAGCATGTTGTGGCTTGATTTGCTTATCCTGACAGTGAGTGATGCTCAGCATATTTTCATATGTCTGTTGGCCATATATATATGTTTTCTTTGGAGAAATGTCTATTGAGTTCCTCTGCTTATTTTTTTAATCAAATTGGTATTTTGATGAGGTCTATGAATTCTTTATGTATTTTGGATATTAACTCCTTATGCCAATACCTGCTCTAATTCAGTCAGTTGTCTTTCATTTTGTTAATGATTTCCTTGTTTTTTAACTCATTTTTTTTTCCTTTTTAAAAAATTTTATATTGAATTTATTGGGATGACATTGGTTAATAAAACTGTACAGGTTTCAAGCATATTATTCTATAATACATCATCTGTATATTGCATTGTGTTTTCACCATCCCAAGCTAAGTCTCCTTCCATCATAAATTATCCCCTCCCCCTTTACCCAGCCCTACCTCCCTCTCCATGTCCCTTTTCCTCTGGTAATCACCATACTGTTGTCTATGAGGGTTTTTTACCTAAATCCCTTCACCATTTTCACCCCGCCTCCCTCCACTCTCCCCTCCAATAGCTGTCAGTGTGTTCTCTGCATCTATGAGTCTGTTTTATTTTGTTAGTTTATTTTTTTCACGAGATTCCCCATACAAAGGAAATCATATAGTACTTCTCTTTCTCTGACTGGCTTATTTCACTTACCATAATACTTTCCAGGTCCATCCAGGCCATCCCAAAAGGTAAGAGTTCCTTTGTTTTTATGGCTGAGTAGTATTCCATTGTGTAAATGTACCACAGCTTTTTTTATCCAGTCATCTACTGATGGGCACTTGGGCTGCTTCCAAATCTTGGCTAACACTTCAATGAACATAGGGTGCATATATTCTTTCAAATGAATGTTTCAGGTTTCTTCAGATATATTCCCAGAAGTGGAATCACTTCTTCAAAAGGCAGTTTCATTTTTAATTTTTTGAAGTAATTCCATCCTGCTTTCCACAGTGGCTTCACCAATTTGCACTTCCACCAACAGTGCATGAAGGTTTGCTTTTCTCTACATCCTCACCAGCACTTGCTGTTCATTGATTTGTTGATGACAGCCATTCTGACAGGTATGAGATGATACCTCACTGTGGCTTTTAATTTGCATCTCTCTGATGATTAGGAATGTTGAGCATCTTTTCATATGTCCATTGGCCATCTGCACACCCCCTTTGAAGAAGTATCTATTTAGTCCCTTTGTCCATTTTTTAATTGCATTGTTTGTTCTTTGGTGTTAAGTTTTACAAATTCTTTATAAAATTTGGCTATTAACCCCTTATCAGATATATCATTGGCAAGCATGTTCTCTGGCTCGGTGGGTTTTCTTTCATTCTGCTGATGGTTCCCTTTGTTTTGCAAAACCTCTTTAGTTCGATGTAGTTCCTTTATTTTTTCTTTTGTTTCCCTTGCCTGAAGAGATATATCAGAAAAAAATATTGCTATGAAAAATGTCTGAGATTTTACAGCCTATGTTTTTTTCTAGGATTTTTATAGGCTGGAGTCTCATTTTTTTCCCTTCCAGAAAACACCTTCCTCATATGTTATTGCTAATTCCATTTGCTTAAAATCCTACCTACAGTTTCTCCTATGCTATCCTGTATACCAGGTAGTGGAGAGAGCTCTCCATCTATAACAGTGATTGAAGTAAACATAATATACTGATCAGGTGGTAATTTACAGACACCAGCAGTTGCAGCTTAACCAAGGGATGACCCTGACTACAAGAAACTGAGCAAGCCACTGAGACCGGAACCAGCAGAAACACTGCCTGCATGGCCCGTTCCCAGATATGAGCAGTAAAACTGCGGATGGAGTGATGAGACTACATGACAACACACAAAGAAGATAACACTGAGACCGCCCAAGAGCAGAGCTAAAAAACTGCACGTTGCCAGAAATTCTTCAGCTCCCCTCTTCCCACAGTTCCCTACGTAAACTAGCCAAGATGCCTGAGACGTTGCAATGGGCTTTGAGAGTCCCTCACCTTCCAGGTGGCCGGCACCTGAATAAAACCACTTTCCTTGACATCAGCACCTGCCTCTCCAGTACTGGCTTTCAAAGGGGCAGGCAGCTGGACCTGCGTGCAGTTACACAACCATGTGGATTCTGGCCCATTTTATTAGTTATTTTCTTCCGGGAGTGAGCACACAATTATTAAGACTATAGACTCTTTTGAATTCTGTTTGATATTGAATAGGGTGGTTTACTCCAATGTTCTGGAGTAACCAGAACACATTTAACCTGAACGCTTCCGTGGTCAGAGAACGGTACGTGGCTGTCGTCTGAGCTGGAGCGTGGCTGGGTGGAGGAAGTGCATGTGGACCGAGTGCAGGAAGCAATAAGCACAAGTGTGCTCAAGACAGAGGAGCAAATCCGCCTCCTTCCTTCCTGCTGAACGCAGCCTCTTTTGTGTCCGACTGTCTTCCAGCAAACAAAGAAGTCACTTGGCAACATATAGCTCATGTTTTCTTTATTTAGTTCCCCCCTGTAGTGTTTTCAGACCAAGCTGCCTTATATGAGGGAAGCTTATCTACTGATTAGCAAGGCCAGACTGTTGCTTGGGAAGTTTCCTTGTGACCCCTGAAACAGATTAATGGTTTGCCGTAAAGAAGTCTCTTAACCTTATGATATTTCCCTTTATACTCTTCAAATAGAGGATAATAATGCTGGAAAAGAAAAAGGACTTTGTATCTACGAATGACAGCATCTCTTCAATGTCGTCACTTACATAGGATTCCTGTTACAATAATAGAACTGTCTGGCCCTATTTAAAACAATTCAGGAGAGTTCTAGAACTCTGCTCTCTGTGAAATAAGAAGAATCTTCCCAAGTGTTGGCATCGTATCCAAATATTTTATTTCATCTGATGAGAATTTGGGGATAAAGTATTTTAAATGTTCTTGTTATTTTAAAAGCATAATTAATATAATTTTACACATGGCGGGAGGTTGATAGAGCACAAATACTGCTTTACAAATGGACAACAAATATAAAGTCCATAGCAATAGTTCATGTGAGACATATAAATGACAAATACAATTTTAAAATGGCAGTGTTTGCAATTTGGTCCATGACAATGTCTTATAAGAAATATTAATTAGGATTGAGTGGCAAAACCAGAAAGAAAAGAGCCAAGGGGAGGACGTCAAGTACTTTTTGGTTCGGTGTTTGAAAATGCTGGTTGCATGGTCTTCAGAGAAGACACAGAGAAGTATGTAGTTTACAAACGAAAGGCTTGTACTATGTGGTGGATACAACAAAGGAAGCTGCCCAGAATAGCTTTAGAAGTCTGAAGGGGAACTGTCACAGTAAATGAGTGCCGACCAAGGAAAACAGGACACAGCAGCAACGCTTCCAGAATGACCACTGCACTTGTTACCGAACAGCATGTGGTCCCGCCGCCCGCCGCCACCCTCTCCCCAAAATTCCAGAGGCAAGGGTTTGGTGGTAAAGGAAGGGAGTCTTTATTCAAAGTCTACACAATTTTGGAATGACGGCTTTCCACAGGTGTTAGTCACTTAAGCCTATCAATTAAGGGTAAACTCTTTAACTCTTTATCTATAGCCTTAATCACTTAAACCTACCAATTAAAGCCAAATAAACTCTTTGGCATCTGAGTTCTCCTGTCATTCTCCCCATTAGTTTTTAATTATCTTATTTTATAGGGTTAGTTTACAAACTAAAAAAAACCTAAGATACGAAAGCTACACAATGGAAGAATGGCAGCTTTTCTGCACCCGGAGTTCCTTTGCATTCAAAATACTGGCCATTGGGGAATGCAGGCACCTACAGCACAGTTTATCCAGGCATCCTGGAGGAAGCAGAGAGAGCCAAAGAGCCAGCCCAAGGGGCTGAGAGCCCTTCTTTTAGTTCAGATCTTCTAGCCCATAATTCCATGTGCTCTGGAGGTGTTTGGCTTCTCAGCCAATCCCGTCCTAGGCTGTTTACCATTGCCTCAGGCAACCTCCTCCTCGAGCCCCTCCCAACTCCTCCCCAATGATCTGATCAGATCTCTCTGTATCATACCTGTATGCAATGACCATTTTCTTAGATCCAAATTTTAATATTAAGATTCACTGAATTGTAAAGCATTAGAAAACTCTTATTTATTAGAAATTTCTTTATTTAATTTTTAAAACTGAAACAATTTTTATGGCACCTTTTGGCCAACTGTTATATAGGAGACCACATTATCATCTTGGATCAAGTTGTTGGAGGGATGAACTAAAATTCTATCCATCTGTACGCTTTGTATGGAGTATAAGGAATCTATAAAGTAAACACTCCGAATGCATCAGTCCTCATATAAATAGCTTTATATTTATAGTTTCCTCAATTTTCTTTATTATTTGCACTACAATGTTACTCTGAGTTAATATTATAATATTTATCACTACATTTACTTTTAAAAACCCATTTTTAATCTATTCGCCAATTGTGAAGCAGAAAAACAATAGTGACACTAAATCATGCAAAATTAACATATTTTAACAATAGTGTACAATTGGGACGAAAACCTGTTAGTAGAGATGAACTTATACTTTTAAGTAAATGCAAGTTGACACAACACAATCAATGCAGATCTTATGTCATAAGATGCTGGCAAAATTTAAGACTATGGCAATTATGAATACAGCACACATGAGCCTTGAGGACATCATGCTAAGTGAAATAAGGCAGCCACAAAAAGACAGGTACGATAGTCCCCCTTACCCAAGGTTTTACTTTCTGCAGTTTCAGTTACTCAGTGTCTGAAAATATTAAATGGAAAATTCCAGAAGTGTCGCCTCATTAACAGAACAAAAGAAACCTTGATTCCTCTTACCACTTAGCAAATTCCAAAGGTTTTAGGAGCTCTGTGCTAGAAACAAGGACAAAGACCAAATAAACACTTCTTACTATAAATGTCCCAGTGGAGGTAAAGTAGATGGGGTGCAAGGAGAGAGCGGAAGAGAGAGAGACATCTATCAGTTCCCTCCCATACATGCCCCATCTGGGGACAGAACCTGCAACCCAGGTATGAACTCTGACCAGGAATCAAACCCAAAACCTTTCGGTGTACAGGATGATGCTCCAACCAACTGAGCTACCCTTTTAGAGCACAAAGTTCTCTTTGAAGCACAGGGCCGACATGGCTCTCCATGGCCCTCTGCAGGAGGTCAGTTTTGCAGGAGGCCAGTTTCTTCCTCTTTGGGAACACAGCCTGAGGAGATCAGGCTGGGAAAATTTACCTCTACCTCTCACACAGCCTGTTCATAATCCTCCTTATCCGCACTTTCACTTTCTGAGGTGTCAGTGTCCCATGGTCAATGGCAGTTCAAAAATATTAAATGGAAAACTCCAGAAATAAACAATTTATAAGTTTTATATGGCTGGCCATTCTAATTAACATGATGAGATCTCTTGACAGGTCTGTCCTGCCTCTGGTGTGATTCATCCCTTCCTCCAGCGGCTGTTGCTTGCCCATTAGTCACTGGGCAGTCATCTCCATTATTGTATTATCATATCAGCTGTTGTGATACCACAGTGCTTGTGTTCAAGTAACCCTTATTTTACTGAATAAGGGCCCTGAAAGAACAAGAAAAATGATGCTGGCAATTCCAACAAAGAGAGGCCTTGAAGTGTTTCTGTTAAGTGAAAAGGTGAAATTCTCAACTTAATAAGGAAAAAAGAAAAACACAAGCTGAAGTAGCCAAAATGAGTAGTAGGAAGGATTCGTCTATCCATGAACTTGTAAAGAAGGAAACAGAAATTTGTGTTAGTTTTCCTGCTGTACCTTAAACTGCAAAAGTCATGGCCACAGCACATGGTCAGTACTTAATGAAGATGGAAAAGCTGTTAAATTTGTAAGAGACATGAATGGAAAACATGCTGCCACTGATGATGTGTTGTGTCCAAAAACACTGGGCCTATATGAAGACTTCAGCCAGGGATCCCGTGAAATGAGTGACATCAAGCCATTTCCTGTAAGTTGGCATGGTTACACGGGTTCAGGAATACGTTTGGTATTGTATCGTTTCACATCATCACAGGAAGATGGGTGAGTACAGCAGAGTAAGATGTTTTGAGAGAGAAAAAGAAACCACGTTCATATAACTTTTATTACAGTTTTTGTTTTAATTGTTCTGTTTTATTAGTCATTGCTATTAATCTCTTACTGCGCCTAGTTTATAAGTTAAACTTTATATGTATAGTATGGATAGGATTTGTACTATCTCTGATTTCAGACATCCACTGCGGGGTCTTAGAACATATTCCCCAGGGATAAGGGGACACTATTGTACTATTGATTCCATTTATGTGAGGGAGCTGGAGAAATCACATTCATGGAGACAGAAAGTAGAGTGATGCTTGCCAGGGGCTGGGGGGAAGAGAAGGCGAAGTGGGATTGGAGAGTTATTGTTTGATGGGTACCAAGTTTTAGTTTTGCAAGGCGAAGAGTTCTAGAGAAGGATGGTGCTCATGCACAACAATGTGAATGGACTTAATGCAACTGAACTGCACATTTAAAAGTGGCTAATCTGTTACATTTTGTTATATGTATTTCATAATACAAATTTTTTAAAAATTGCTAATACTATGAGATTTCTGTGAAGGTTTTCATTGACATAATTGAAAAAATCGTTTCCTTTCCTGTTCTGCTGGGCCCACAGGCAGAACACCCTGGGACCACCTGGCCTGGCAGCAGTGGTCCTGGGGCCACACCTGGAGATTCGTTCATGACAGGGAGCCTTGTGCTGCCAACCCATCCCCTGCTCCTTTTCTCCAGGTGAGGAGGAGCTTAGATGTTGACAAGGCATTGAAGAGGCAGCAAAGTTCTATCTCTCTATGCAGTGTCTTTTTCGGTGGGGGATGGCTGTGCCCTCTTGGAAACGAGCTGACATAGAATTACCACAGTGGATCTTCTCCGGACTGAAAATAATGAGAGAAAAGGGACTTTCTGTTAGTCTGGATTCATGTCTTCAGTTCTAGCCTGGAATACAAAGAGGCAAAAATAGACACGAGGCCTCACTCATGCTGCAATACAGCTCCCTATGTGTACATAGATAGAGGTTCGGGGCCAAAGCCATAGTTACTGATTCACGGTAATCCTCTGGACATTTTTCCCAGGACAATAACTTGACACATTAGGATTTGCATGGGCTAATCTTGGCCATATGTAAATTAGCATTTTTTTAAATAATCTTGTTTGCTCTTGAGTATGTCAAGATTTTGATTATCTGTGAAAAGATTTTGATTACTGTTCAGGAATCTGTGAACAAGCAATAAAGCAGAAGTGTATTCTTTGAGTGGTTAAAGGGTCTCCTACTATTTAGCTTGGTGCATCTAGAATTCATTTTATTTTAAACATTAAAACCTAAAAGTAATAGTTGACTCAAGAACTTCCAAATTAACTTGTGTCTCATGGCAATCTTTCCTCTTCAAGAAAAAGAAATGTGATCTTTACAACATCATTACCACAATACAAAGGTCCTGAACTAAATATGAGTTAGAAAGTAAACATTCACTTAAGCTTTCTTATAGTGGCCATAGTTATAACACTTTTCCAGTGATTTTCATTTTCTCAATAATATTCATCATGAATATAAATGCACATAATATAAATGCACATAATCATGATGAATATTATTGAGAAAATGAAAGTCACTGGAAAACATATTTATAAATAAAACTAAAATTTATTTCCTTCACATGAAAGACTCCTCCTTCCCTTTGGCCTAGCCATGTTAAAGCTACCTCAGTCAGCCAGCAGCACTAAGGTAATATCCATTAAGGCAGAACCCTGCACAAGCTGTTTGAATTCAATCAAAATAGAATACATAGCGCTTGCTTTGAATGCTTTCTTCACAATCAGTCCCCATTAGCACAGAAGCATTACAACATATTCAGGACCCACAGAGGCTACACTAAGGTTTATACAATTAATATGTAGGAAGTTGAAAGAATAGGGAAGCAAGGAAAAGCCCAAAATGGAATCAGGAAATGCTAGCTTTGATCTCATCAAAGTACCTAACCCCATCAAGTTTCTCTGCACAGGGAAATCCTCTAGAGTCAAAAACAGCTGTGAACACAAACAGCCAGCAATGAGAGCTCAACCATAGGTGTTCCCGCGGGTGTGTTTGTTGTGCCTATCCTCAGTTGGCTAACAAGGAGCTGCTTGGATGGCTTATGAGGCTGGAAGATCAAAAACCAGAGGAATTAAGGAGGTTTTCTTGGGGAGATCTGACAAGAGATGGACAGCCTGCCTGTTTCTAGACTCCCAGGCTGGGGAGAGGGGAAGCCCTATGGGTGTCTGATGACTTCCCTACTTTAATGACGGCCATTGCTTAGGAGCTCCAACACACAGACATGAGCCCCAGTGAGCTGAGAAATAAAAAAACCTCCATCCAAAGAAGATCAGGCAGTGCCAACAAAACCTATCCCCAGACAATAGAACAGTTTGAGCAGAGACTTGACAACTTGAGTAAAGAATAAATAAAAACACTTCAAGAACTTAGGAGACTTTCTAAACACTTAGGAGACTTTCTAAAGATAATAAAAATTATTTCCCATCTAAGAAATTTAAAACATGAATTATAGGAGATATGCAAGAGTGGCCTCAAGTATCAAGGGCAACAACTCTTTCCAAAGACATAAGAGCATAAAAGGTGAAAATCATGAATGAAAGCTAATATATTAAAGAGAGGTCCAGGAAACCTATCATGCAAGCAATGGGAGTTTCACAAGGAAGCAAAAAACTGACAAGGGAGGAATAATTAGAGAAATGATGGGTGAACATTTCTGTAAGTTAAAGAATACAACTCCCCCTAGTTTTAGGGTAGATTAAAAAAGACATAAATATAGGACAAAAATATATATTTAAATTTATTTTCTAAAATCTCTGAATATTAGAAAAGGTTCTGGACAAGAGATAATAATAAAACTTCCAAGCAGAGCAAGTTACTCACAATGGGGGAAAAAACCTGACATGGAGTAGGCTTCTTATAAGCAATACTACAGGGAAAAATACAGTGAAATAACAGCTTCAGAATGCAGAGGAAAATTATTGCAAGCCATAAGATCATATTATAGATCCATGTTATTTAAATAAATATGGTATTGGTATAAAAATAAATAAACATCAAAAAAGTCTAGCAATTTATAAATAAACCTATGTACATTAAAATGTAATATAAAACAAAGGTAAAAGTTTAATTTATTGAGAAAACTGTCAATTACTTGAATTCTGATAATGCAACTGCCAACTGATTTAAAATAATATAAAATTGTACCATTATCTTACACTATATTCAAAACTAAATTTCAGGTGAACGAAAGAACTAGTTTTTGAATAATCTGAACAAAATATGTGCAATTCAGATGACAGACAAAATGATTAGTATTCATAATATACAAAGAAATTTAGTTTCCTCACCAATTGGAAATACAGTGAATGTCCATCAATGAAGAAATTTATGATCTATATTTCAAGGATTATCACAAAGTCATTAAACAGGGACTGGAGCTATGCTGATTAATCCCAAATGATTTTTGCTGGTCATTAAATGAAAGCCAATAAGAAAAGAAAAAACCCAACAGAAAACCGAGTTTAAACCCACATGTTTATAAAAATTTTAAAAGATTTGATTACATCTATTATTGGAAAGCATGCAGGAAACATGTATGTGTTCATTCACTGATGCTTCAATTTCAAGTATTCCTTCTTTTGTTGGAACTATATGGATTGGCTTCTTTTGGCACCCAGCCAGGCCCAGCAAAGGGAGCCACAAGCTATATATGGGTCACTGAGAGCTCCAAACAAGTTGCCCAGGGCCAGTCACAGGCAGTGTATGACATAGGTCACACCAGAGTCTTTGCAGAACTACCTAATATGTAGAAACAAAGAGGCAGCCAAAATGGGAAGACACAGAAACAGGCCCCAAAAGAAAAAAATAAGAGAATTCTCCAGAAAAAAAATGAAATAAAATGGAGGCAAGCAATTTATCAGATACAGAGTTTAGAGTAATGATTATAAAGATACTCAACAGCATGAAAAAAGACATAGAAACCATAAAAAGGACCAATCAGAAATAAAGAATGCATATCTGCAACAAATAACACACTGGGAGGAAGAGATGAAGCAGAGGACTGAATCAGTGATTTGGAAGATGAGGTAGAAAAAAACACCCAAGCAGAGCAGCAAAAAGAAAAAAGTTTTTAAAATGAAGAGTTTAAGAAAGCTTTGGGACAACATGAAACATAACAACATCTACATCATGGGAACACAGAAGAAGAGAGTGAGCAAGGGATCAATAACCTATTTGAAGAAACAGTGACCCAAAATTTCCTTGACATGGTGAAGGAAGAAGACACACAAGCCCACGAAGTACAGATAGTCTCAAAAATATGGACCCAAAGAGGACCACCCAAGCCACATCATAATTAAAATGGCAAAGCTTAAAGACAAGGAGAGAATTTTAAAAGCTGAAAGAGAAGAGCCATTAGTTACCTACAAGGGAGCTCCAATTAGACTGTCATCTGATTTTCTCAGCAGAAACATTTCAGGCCAGAAGGAACTGGTATGAAATATTCAATGTGACAAAAAACAAGAAACTACAACCAAGGCTACTGCACCCAGCAAGGTTATCATTTAAAATTGAAGGAGAAATAAAGAGCTTCCCAGAGAAAGAAAAGATAAAGGAGCTTGTTAACACCAAACCAGTGCTGCAACAAATGTTAAAGGGCAAATATCATAAGATCTCACTTATCAGAGGAATCTAATGAATAAAGTAAACTAATGGGCATAAGAACCAGGATGTGAAATCAGAGAATAGACTGACAGCTGTTAGAGGAGAGGGAGGAGGTGGGAACTGATTGAAAGAAAGTGAAAAGATTAGTCAAAGAACATAAATGAAGGACCCATGAACATGAAGAGAGATGTGGAGACTGACTATGGAAGTGGGGGTGGGGGTGGGTAAAAGGGGCCAAAGGAGGGACATCTATAATAGCATAAGCAATAAAACATCAAAATTTAAAAAATATTTAAAAATAAAATTAAAAATTAATAAAGGAAAATAATTAAAAATAAAATGTCAATAAATATGTTTCTATCATTGATCACTTTAAATGTAAATGACTTAAAAGCTCCAGTCAAAAGGCATAGGGTATAAAATAAAAAACTACTTTAAAAAAAGGCATAGGGTAGCTGAATGAATTAGAAAAGAAGACCCATATATATGCTGTCTCCAACAGACCCACCTCAGATCAAAGATACACATAGACTAAAGGGATGGAAAAAGATACTTCATACAAATGGAAAGGAAAAAAAGCTGGAGTAGCAATACTTACATCCAACAAAATAGACTTTAAAACCAAGGCTACAGTAAGAGACAAAGAAGGACACTACATAATGATAAGGGGAACAATCCAACAAGAGGATATAACCCTAGTAAACATTTATGCATGCAACATAGGAGCACCTAAATATGTAAAGCCAACCTTGATGGACATGTGAGAGATCAACAGAAATAGTCAGGGATTTTAACACCCCTTTGACTTCAATGATAGCTCTTCCAGACCGAAAATCAAAAAGGAGACAGTGGCCTTAAACGACACACTATATCAAATGAATTTAATTGCTATCTTATAGCATTTCACCCCAAAGAAGCAGAATATACATGTTGTCAAGTGCACATGGAACATTTTCTAGGATAGACCACATGTTAGGACATAAAACAAGTCATAAAAAATTTAAGAAGTTTGAAATAATATCAAGTATCTTTGCTGACCACAACACTATGAAACTAGAAATCAATCACAAGAAGAACACTAAAAAACATGTAAGCTAAATACATGTTACTAAACAATGAATGGGTCAGCAACAAGATCAAGATAGAAATCAAAAGATGCCTTGAAATATGAAAAGGAGGACACAACAGTACAAAAATCTGTGGGACACAGAGAAAGCAGTCCTAAGAGGGAAATTAATAGCATTAAAGGCCCACCTCAAGAAACAAGAAGAAGTTCAAATAAACAATCTAACTTTACACTTAAAGGAACTTGAAAAAGAAAACAAAGTCCAAAGTGAGTAGAAGAAAGGAAATAATGAAAATTAGGGTAGAAATAAACGAGTCTAAAAAATAATGATACAAAAGATTAACGAATTCCAAGAGCTGGTTCTTTGAAAAGAAAAGCAAGAATGCAGACCTTTAAAAAGAATCATCAAGAATAAAAGAGAAAGACCCAAATAAATAAAATTGAAAATGAAAGAGGAGAAATAACAACTGACACCAAAGAATACAAAGGATTGGAGAAAATGTTATGAACAACTATGTGCCAACAAATTAGACAACCTGGATAACATGGATAAATTCCTAGAAACAAACAATCTTCCAAAACTAAATCAGAAAGAACCAGAGAATCTGAATAGACAGATTATACCTGGTGAAATTGAAGCAGTGATCAAAAAACTCCCAACAAACAAAAGCCCTGAACTGGACAGCTTCACAGGTGAATTTTACTAGACATTCTGAGAGCTAACACCTCTCCTTCTCAAATGATTTCAAAAAATTTAAAAGGAGGGAAGACTCCCAAGCTCATTTTACTGGGCCAGCATTATCCTAATCCAAAACCAGATAAAGACAGTATAAAAAAGGAAATTTTAGACCAATAACCCTGATGAATATAGATGCTAGAATCCTCAATAAAATATTATCAAGCCGAATAGTGCAATGTATCGAAAAGATCAAATACTGTGATCAAGTGGGCCTTATTCCAGGAATGTAAGGTTGGTACAGCATACACAAGTCAATAAATGTGATTCACCCCATAAACAAAACAAAGGGTAAACACCATATGATCATATCAACAGATGCAGAAAAAACATTTCATAAAATCCAGCACCCATTTGTAATAAAAAAGAAAACTCTCAGCAAAGTGGGATTAAAGGGAACTTACCTAAATATAATAAAAGCCATATATGACAAACCCACTGCCAGCATTATACTGAACAGGCAAAAACTACAAGTGTCCCCCTTAAGATTGGAAACAAGACAGGAATGTCCACTTTCACCTCTTATTTAACATAGTACTGGAAGTCCTAGCCCATCAAGCAGACAGAAGAAAAAATGAAAGATAACCAAATTGGAAA
>PVKM010035292.1:0-15231 GCA_004027735.1 Carollia perspicillata | reverse complement strand
CCGCAGCCAAAACCCACTGAACCGGAGCCTGCATTGCAGTGAGGTTCCCAGGTGATCCGCATGCACGCCGAAGTGTGGAAAGTATTCTGGGGTGTGTGTCTCCGCATGAACTTACTAAACTACGATGTATGAGGTCATTAACGGTATCAGGGAGTGCCAAATTTCTCTCCAAAGTATCGCGCCAATTTACTTTACCACATTATTCTAATTTTTTATGTACCTAATAACATAAAGCCATTTCCTATTGCTAAAATTACTCTAAAAATAAAATCCATTAAAAGACAAAACCCAGAAAGCTCGTATCATAGTGTCTGGCATATATGTAGTAAGAGTTCAATAAATCCCAGCTGTGGTTATTAACACAGTTACATTAGAAATATCCTAAATGTTTCTTCAAGAAATTAATAATATTGTTTCTACTGTTAATAACTAGGTCAATTTCAACATGGATTCTGACAAAAGAATCTTGTCAAACAGTTAAGCCTTGAGGATCCACGGCATCCTGGATGAATGATTCCACATGTAATGCATTATTTTCCAAAGTTACCAAGTGAAACGTAGGACTATAAATTCAATCACGGCCAGTTTCTTAACAATCTCAAGTTTTATAGGCTCTTACAGTTATCATCTAGGAAAAAGAACTCAACTAAGGGGAAAAGACAAACCAATGGAGATCCCCGAAGACGCAGTCACAGAATTACGTGCACAGTGGCGTGGCCGCGGCAGAGCGGGAAGCCTGCCCGTGAGGCAGTGGCTTCTGGGAGGGGAACGGAACCTACAGCGCGTGCCGGTTTACCTGGGTGAGTCATGGTGACCGGCTCCTCCTTGGACTTGTTGTTGTAGATGACCACGGCAGCGGCATTGTGGAAAGCGGCCCGCGATATCTTCTCTTTGAACGTGCAATTCCCCCTCTGCAGCAAGGCAATCCACTGCTTGATATTCGGAGGGACGAAGAACCGGGTTTGAGGGTCACAGCCCAGATGATCAGCAACTAAAGGGAAAAGGGAAAAACAAACACACACGCCATTTTCTCAAGTGAAGATGAATAAAGTCCATTAAGTCTTTCCACAAAGCACGTGCCGGCGGCAGAGCTTTGAAGATGCCCTCAAAAGACGTCACAGTGAGTCCGAGTCGGAGTCCGAGTCTGCACACAGAGACAGACACGCCCGCAGTGTAAGTTAAAAGTGAAGAATTCTGTCGACAGACTGTCAAAGACAGAGAGGACTGCCATACCCGCTGTGGCCTGGCGACGAGAGGAGGAAGAAGGGGCAGACACAGAAACCCCCAACGGCTCCTCTCTCCCGCCCCACCCCCCACCACTCCAGAGGAGACAGATTTTGCTTGGAATAAGTTAGGAAGTCAAACCAGCCTTCTGTTCAGCTACCAAGTGGTCCTGCTGAAAGTCGAGCAGGCTTGAACATACTGTATTTCTTAGCAAGTGTCTAAGGGAAACCGGAAAAGTTCACTTTTGGCTTGTATTTGGAAGTTTAAATAGCTAAAATAACAATGAGAATAAATAGATTATTCCTCTAGTTTACACTTATTATTAAAAAATTACTCTGCATTTCCACATTAGGAGACACATATTAACTTACTGCATCCGTCTGTCTAATGAGACACTAAGACTACCAACCACACGGCCGCCATCTTGGAGCTGGGGAACCCTGGAGCCTGGGGGCCAGCCTGTTTCAGACGCCCAAGTCCGTCTGATGCAGCCAGGCAGGCTCCTCAGTGTCAATCCTGCAAACGCCCTCTGCAAAGCTTAAGACACCACCCCTGCTGCTCCTCCCATTCCTCAGGCTTGCGTTTACAGCAGGTTAACACGAGGGCAGGGCCCGCCCAGAAGGGGGTGCGTTGGAAGGCTGCGGGCCCGCAGGGCCGGAGGACAGCGAGCCGTGCGGGCTGGATGCCTCACCCTCAGCACTGGGCAGGCTGTGGAGGGAAGGAACCTGGCACAAAGGGCCAACACTGGAAGCAAATAAGTCATCGAAGTATGAAGTAAGTATTAATCAATTAAAAAGTGTAAAAACGGACAGCACCAGTGGAAAAATACCTGCTCTCCACAAGGTTCGAATTACTTAGAGAAACTGTAAAACATGCAGAAGCCACCAACCACAGAGGAGTGTCACACCTGTCACTTCACTGACTGTCCTTCCCAAAACGCTTATCGTTACCAGGAGGGGTGGCCACACATCTGCTACCAGGGTCCCCGAAGACACAGTGCGGGGGCGACGGATGGTGTCAGTGGCCGACGCTGTGTACAGCTACCGCTCACCCTGTCCCTCCGGCCATGTCAGCACCACGAAACCTCCATCCTGTTCCGTCAGATTGAAGCTTAGCAGCTGCCTACTGAAGGACACAGCAGGGTGACACCGTGAAGCAGACTGGTCCCTCTCAGTGACAGTGGTCTGCTTTACAGATTATCACGCTGTTTAAAATAGAAGCGTTGAAGTGACGTGTTGGGACAGCCCCACTGTTGCGGGAAAACTTCCAATATTGTGTTCACGTAGGAACGAAGACTTGATTTCATTTGTGACTTTTCAGAACACAAACCCTGAAGAAAAGACAGAACTGAGACTACCTAAAGAGACCCACGCACTCGTGTTCTGTGAAACCTGTGTTCCCGAGGCTCTCCCGCCGTCCCCGCTGCGTCCCACACGCTCAGGGTGGCGAAGAGGGAGCCACACACCAGGGCCCGGCCAGGCCTGGGGTCTGAGCTCTGTCCTCTTCAGTTCTGACTCGCAAAGGCTGAGATAAATCTGTCACCTCCCGAGAGTCACGTGGGTGTGAACAAGTCTGCAATGGTTCCTCCCCTCTCGGGGCCTCCCACATGACCCCCTTCCTCTAGCTCAACAGGTGTCGCCCGACCTTGTCCTCGAGGTCCAGCCTGGGACCCCAGGGTCCACTCAGAGGTTTGTGGATCCCACCCGGAGCTGGCCGAGCTCTGCCCCATGTGCCTGGTCCCCACGGCTCTGTCTCACCCTCGCTCCCCACCTCGCTGACAGTGCCACTGTCCGCTTAGAAGAACAGACGTGCGGCAACGCCTAAGACACACAGCCACGGCCAGGGGAGCGACCGCAGAGCACAGCCCACCTCTGAAAGGGGTCCCCACCCACCAGCAGCAGGCCTGCGGGCCGATCCAAACTGATCCCCACGACAGACTGTGGCCCACCCGCCAGCTGTCCGAGGTCTCTGAAAACACTGGTCAGTACTGACAGAAGGTGCAACGACCAGCCGCAACAAGAGGCTCGATGTCCCGGTCAAAGGAGCGTTTTCCATTTTTCAGGAAGAGAAAGTGAGGGGTGGGGGCTGGCTGGAGGCGGGCTGAGGGGGCGGGGAGCAGGGGCCTCTGTAACAGTCTCGCTAATAAAAAATTTTTAAAAGGGAAAAAAGGGGTTTTCATAATCAATACTGCAGTGTGCTTATTGTATCTATTTATTCCTTCCTGTAATTAAAAAATAACTGGAACAATGAAAGTGACGTTAACAGCTTAAAAAAAACAAACGGCCCACTCCCCCCACACACACACCAGGGACGACAACTCCGTGACTCGGTGGCACTGTCACAGCTCCGTGCCACTCACTGCGCCCGAGACAGCATACCGCGTGAAGACGTAAGGCGCCCACGTAACTGCGAACCACAGCGCTCGTCGACGGCAGTGTTGCTCAGGCACAGGCACAGGGACGGAGGTCAGGGCCTTCCCTAAAACTCGTGAGAACGCGACCGAAGGCACCACACTGGACAAGCGTCAGCTGTCGGGTTCTGAGCAGAAGACCCGACCGTGACGGGCGAAGAGGAAGGCTGCACAGAGGGGGTGCACCAGTTCGAGGGGCCCTGGGAGCGAGTCGAGTGAGGAGAAGGCGGAGTCTCTCCCCCCACAGCCCCGAGGCCTGAAACTCCACTTGGGTCTGAGTGACTTATGGGGGCGGTGACTCAGCAGGTCGTGGGGGGACCTTCCCTCCCACGCCCTGAGAGTCACGGTGGGGTGGAAAGTCACTGGCCTCCCGCTCGCAGGGCCCCGTGTCTCAGTCTCTGTCTGAACCACCAACCCCACGGCTCCTTGGCCGGCGGCCTCCCAAGCCTCGGGAATTTGCTGGTTGTTTCTTTGCCAACACCTCCCTGGCCTCCCGAGGCTGAGCCAGGTGCCGTGCTCCAGTCTCCAAGGCACCCTGAGGTCCTGGCCGCCGCAGCCTTCGCTGTGCCGGTCAGCCTCCAGCTGTCCACTTGGAGCGCCGCCTCGGGGTGAGGCCCAGCATCGCCCCCAGTGCGTCCGCGCGTCGCGGGCACTGTTCCCGGTGGGGCTGGGGAGAGAGGGGGACGTGGTGGAGGGAGGCCGAGAAAGACCAGACACAGAGGACAACCTTGTGCCGAAGATCCGTTTCATGGGCCAGTGACTGGGCAACGTTGTAGCAGCTGTTTCCTACAAAAGTCGTAAAAATAAAAACAAGCCTACCCAGCCGCCCTGGACTTAGACACCCCGCCCCACCCACCGGCCGGAGGGTTCTGGTTACTCGCTTCCCCGTTTCTACACCGATCACAGTCTCTGCAGCCTCTAGGTCTCCCGCCTCTGCCTTGTCTTCTTTGTTAATCCTTATTTTATGATTTATTGGACAAAATACAATTCTTTATTTTTGATCCCATTTCCTAATTTGATTTGTTTAATTTATTTTTGGAGAGAGGGGAAGGGAGGGAGGGAGAAAGAGAGAGACACATCCTTCGCGAGAAAGGAGCTTCGATCGGGTGCCTCTCTCACACGCCCCGACCGGGGACCAACCCGCCACCCAGGCAGGTGTGCGCCCCGACCGGCAATCGAGCCAGAGGCCTCCTGCGTTGCAGGAGGACACCACCTCGCTGGGCCACACCGGTCAGGGCCCTGCTTTACTTTTCACGTTCACCCACCGGACTTACATGCCCAGCTTTCATCCCTTCACCCCTCCCAGGGATGTAATTTATTCTTTCACTATTTCTGTACTTAAATCTGACTGCTGCAGTTTTTTTTTAAGTTGTTGTTTGTTTCGTCTTATTGAAAATATTTTATTTTTCCTTTTCCCCTAATTTTCTGTTAATTTGCTTATAAGGTTCCATTTTTCTTAACCTCGTATCTGTTTCTAGAATACTTTAATCCTGTCCTGCCAGCAACTTCTGTTGCCTTTTTCTGCTCTGGTAGCTCTATCATCCTAACTCCAGCGATAGGACCCACCCTGAGTGACTTCTCAGGGACCTCACGTTAACGACCATTCCCTTCTCCTTTCTCTCTCAGCGAAGCCTGCTGGTCTCGGAAGACTCCCCTTCCTCCTCCAAACAAACCTCCCAGCCACACCCGTCCCAGCCCAGCCCCACCCTCCTCCCTCCGCCTCCCTGCCGACCCCCTCTTCTCCCTGCTGACCCCTCCTCCTCCACCTGCGCCTGCAGGTCCGCTGTGGGTCCGGGCCCCAGGGCTGGAATTCTCTCAGCACTGGTGGCATACTTTTTTCTTACTGGAACAGGGATGCTTCATATTTCATGCCAATCAGCCCTGTTCTGAAAAACTAGTTTTTATTTTTACTTCTATGATATATTCCAGTTTCCAATATGTACAACCAAGTCAGGCCGACAGTACGCCGAGAACCAGGGGGAGTACGGAAAGCCTGACGTGGGAAACAGACGCGGTCCCGGCCACCCGAGCAGACTCTGGTCTGGACCCCATGGGCCGACGGGCGTTCCCGGCTGCCCCTGTGGTGCCCATGGAGGCGGGGGTGGGAGGACGTCCTCTGCCGGGAGGTGCAGGGCCAGCCGCTCTGTTTCACCCCACTTCTGGGCAGGTCCATGGGGTCACCTTGAAGTTTAAAGTGGACTCTGCTATCTGCCCCCACCCTCCCCCAAAAAACAAAAACAAAAGAAGCAACAAAACAAAAAGACGACACTTATTTAATGTTGGCATCTGCGGATCACCTCTACAGGGCCAGACTCGGAGTGACAGCCACCTGAGCCCCAGCTCCGGGGGAAGGACGGTAGACAGACGATCGAAAACGAGCTGGTGCAGCTCAGGGGACTGCGCACAGGCTGCTGGTTCGATTCCTGGCCAGGGCACACGCCTGGGCTGTGGGCCAGGCCCTGTGCTACAGGCACCCACCGACATTTCCTACTCTTTCTCCCCCCACCCCAGCAAATAGAATACGATCTTTAAAATAAAATGAGCCACACGGAAGTGAAGAAGTTAAGTGACAAGTGAAGAGGAGGCCTTTTCTGTCCCCCATGGTATGTGACGCAGGAAGCAGGGGACTCCAGGCGTGGCTGGCAGCCCCCACGCGATCAGGAGGGCACCCCCTCCGGACGAAGCTGAAGCTGTGAAGGCAAAGGGGGAGTGGGAGGGGCAGGCGACCTGCCGGCGCCCCGACTCCGAGCACAGCCCTGCCTCAGAGCGTCCAGCCCGGGGGCGGGACGAATGTCCTCCTCCGGCCTGTGGAAGCAGGGATTTGTCCAGGGAGCACTCGGGCTTCCTGCGGAGGTGGGGCGGCCGAGGGGGAGACTGTGCTTTGCCCTGGCCAGGTGGCTCTCTTTCCCCACCAGGACCCACGGGTGGCAACTCAAGCCCAGCAAGAAGGTCAAACCTAAGGACAAAGTGTCCCTGGAGAGGTCCTCTGGCCAACTCTTTCCCTCCTCCCCGATGCCCGTGCAGAGGCAGCAGTTCGGGCGGGGGAGCCTCCCTCGGAGACCAACGCCCGGAGCGAGGGGTCAGGGTGGGCTCTGTGGGCGGCACCGAGGCGGGCAGTGATGCTGGGATGGGGGCGGATCATCCTTTTCACTCAATAAACTGACTGAAACCCAGCATTTTCTTTCTCTGCGAATACAGACAACAAAACACCTGAACTCTTTAAGCAACGGTGATTACTACGCTGCAAAGACCCACTACTAAGGCTTGTTACTTACTGTGCTAATAAAGACGCCTCTATGTTACTAAGTTGCACTACGTTAAATATACCGATATTGTGTTTCAGTAAACTTGGTTTCGGTTAGTCCTGTTACTTTTGTACTTTATCGCAATTCTGAGCAGCAGCCCACAGGTTTCTTTTTCATCAGGTTGCAAAAGGAGTCTGGGTGGCCAGGTTCAGTCCATTTGTGTTATCCACATGATACATTTGGATCTGTGTCTATCATTTTGTTCTCAGTTACCCTGTTATTTCTGAGCTTCTTTACACTCTCCCCTTCTCTGCTTCTGAATGCACTCGAACGTTTTGTTCCTCCCTCTCCATCTATATATTCAAGTTCTATTTTTTAGTGGTTACCCCTAAAATATTAGCTTGCATACCTGATAAAAAAGTTTACATTTAACCAGCATTTCTTTCTCTTCCTAAGTAACACAAGGGTCCTCAAATATGTATTAGTTTCCTAGGGCTGCTATAACAAAAACCCTACGAACCTGGGGGTGTAAACCACAGAGACAGGCCCCCTAAGCCCAGAAGGTGGAAGTCTGGAAGGGGGTGTGGGCAGGGCCAGGCGCCCTCGAAGGCCCCAGGGCACATGCGTCCTGCCTCTTCCAGTTTCAGGTAGCTCCAGGCTCGTGGCTGCCGCCCTGCAACCTCTGCCCCCACACGGCCTCTCCTGTGTCTGTGTCCTCACTGCTGTCTCCTATACAGACACTGTTCACTGGACTCGGAGTCCACCTGCCTAACGTAGTGTGACCTCATCTCAAGCTTCTAACGTAATCACATCTAGAAAGACCCTGTTCCCAAGCAAGCCTTTCTCACTCACAGGCGTGGGGCTTGGACACAGACCGTCATCCGGGAGGCCGCCATCCAACCACCCTGGTGCGACCCTCCCACCTTCCCTCTCGTGCCCGTGCTCAGTGCCACCCTGCTGTGGTCGCTCCTTCCCTGACACCTGCTGTTTCATAGTCAGCCACTAGCAGCCTCCCCTACAGACGCTGTCAGCACTGCACTGCTCAGGGCTCTCCAGGGACCCTGGTGAGCACGGGGTGTGTCGAAGACCTCTGTTACCACGAGCCGGCTCTCGTGCCGACGCTGCCAAGCCCCGAGATCTGCAGGGTGGTTCAGTCGGATGGGCTGAGGGCACGGTTCCCAGCCAAGGGCTGGTGGCCCGCGTTTCACTGAGTCCAAGGGCAGATAAGAAGCCCCTGTCCCACTTCGAAGACAGCCAGGCAAGAGGAATTCTCTTCCTGGGAAGAGAATCAGATTTTTTATCTGGCCATCGACTGAGGAGATGAAGCCCACCCAGCCTGGGGAGGGTGACCTGCTTTCACCTGCTTCATTCTGTCTCTCAGTTTTAGCGTCTGTCTCACCCAAAACAAGCTCCCGAAACACCAGGTGCACGGTCGGACCAAATGCCTGGTGCCCCGCGGGCCAGTCACGGCGGCGCGTGACTTCCACGCCAGGCTCGTCCCCCTGGGTCTGCCCCGCCTTCCGTGGTTGGCTTCCCAGAAGCCCCCTCAGGGAGGGTCTGCTGTGGGCAAGCTCACGTTTTAGGGTCCACGAGTCCTCATTCTTGAACGAGAGCTTAATCAGGTAAAAAAATTTTGGACTGTTCGCTTTCCTTAGCACTTTGAAGATAGAATTCCATTGTCTTCTGCTTATTAAGTTGAGAAGAAGCCGAACAAAACATTTTAATTGTGTGGACTCTCAAATGTTATTGTACCTACTTTTTACTTTTGAATCTTTAAAAAGTAAAATAAACGTGTTTTTAAAATTTTCTCCTAATTGGTAATTTTTACCTCTTTGGTAATATTCTAAAGAAAGACATTTTTACAATAAATTATTACTCTTTCATACAGAATTTGAAGAAGGCAACAATAAAGTACCCTCTGCTCCCCTGGAGGGCCGGGCACACCGTCTGCACTGAGCGGAGGCCACGCCGGGCCGGGCCCCCAGCCAGCACCGCTGTCAGCAGCCGTCCGCCACCATCTGTCCCCCAGGTGCTGTGCGTCTCCTGTGGGTTCTGGTGGTTCTCCCCACCCTCAGAATTTAAGTGTATCTGCTGAGTGTTCTCCATGACAGAATATGGAGCATTTTAAAGGTAAATTTAAATGATGGTTAATACAAATCACGTTATCTGAAAAGTCATGTCTAAAATAATTCCTGTTACAGGTGATAACAAATGCAGGGGGAGCAAAGGCAGGTTTACATTCGTACGTGTGCAGAGTTTATTCTTGTTATTTATTAATCATGGTGTTATGTTTTCTTTTTAGTCTGTTCTTTATCCTCACCAGAGGGCATGTTTTTACTGCTCTCAGAGGGAGAGGATGGGCGGGGTGGGGGCGTGGAGAACAATCTTCGATTGATTGCCTCTCGCAGGCTCTCCAACCGGGGATCAAACCCACAGCCCCTGGGTGCACAGGAAGCTGCTCCAACCACCTGCGGCACAGTGCCCCAGGCCAATTACGGCATTATTCTCCGTATGAACAACTGTAAGCCTACTTTTGCCCTACCCTGTACTTCATGCGATTCAAAAGAACTAAAAATCACAGCTAGGCCCTTCTAAAAACACGGCACCATATAAACATAAGTGTTAACTGTTTAGTTCACAGCACTTCTCACTCCAGGAGACACTCAGTATCGAGTGCAACTCTCTCGGGGCTTGCTCTGCTACCGGCCCCTTCCTGTCCACCACGTTTCCCTCCGCCATTCTTTCTCATCCTACGCCGGAGGCGCCCACCGAGGCTCCACCCCAGGCCCTCTCTCCTGGTGGGAAGTCTCATCCATTCCCACAGCTTCAGCCGGCACCTATGCACAAGGGGTGTCGAAACAGAAATCTCTTGAGCTTTAGCCTCTAACCTGCAACTGCTTGCTAGGTATTTCTCCACAAACCGTGAGTATCTCACACTCATTACCTTCCTCCCTTAAATGTGATCTTTCCGTGTGGAGTTCCTGAGTGATGGCAATTGTCATCTGCCTAAAAACACAGACGGAAGTCCCCGCTGTAAAGCAAGGAAGTGCCTAGGAAGCAGCCCAGCGCAGTAGATAGTGCTCCGTGGTCTCCGCTGCCACCAAGAGCCCCCGGAGCCAGAGCAAAGCCACCAGCTGTGACTGCACACTGTCGGCGTGGAAAGAAGTGAGAGCGACATCCAGGGACCAGAGGAGCACCTGACGGCATTACCTTTCCCTGGGCTTGGGGTACAGCTAGCAAATACACAAGAGGGTGTGTGTGTGTGTGTGTGTGTGTGTGTGTGTGTCTCACTATACACACACACTACGGCCAAGCTCATTAATGTACCCATCACCTCACCTAGTTTATTTCTGTGGTGAGAACACTTAAGATCTCCTCTCTTTGCAAATTTTAAGTATCCAATATGGTATTATTAATTATGGTCACCATGCTGTACATGAAACACCCAGAACTTATTGAGTTTACAAATGAAAGTCTGCGACACTGGAAGGCATTTTAAATTCTCCGGCAGAAGAGTGAAAGACGCGCGGACACCCCTGTTCTGTATTCTTACTGCTCCTTCCTTCCAGCCCAGTGCTTCCGGTGCTGAGGCCGCCAACGGGACGACGGTGCTGACAGAGACCAGGCGGCCTGGACACGGCCTCAGGTGGGAGAGCGATGGATCCCATGGCACGACCGGGCCCGGCCCGTGGCCTGTGAGGGACCAGGCCGCACGGCAGCAGGTGAGCAGCGGGCGAGCCATGAAATTGGTCCCCGGTGCCAAGAAGGTTGGGGACTGCTGCGTTAAACAGATC
The DNA here is from genome assembly GCA_004027735.1 of Carollia perspicillata. Taxonomy (NCBI): domain Eukaryota; kingdom Metazoa; phylum Chordata; class Mammalia; order Chiroptera; family Phyllostomidae; genus Carollia; species Carollia perspicillata. Next base: position 4,558 of record PVKM010035292.1, on the reverse strand, counting down.
ACACACCACGATCAAGTGGGTTTATTCCAGGGATGCAGGGATGGTTCAACGTCTGAAAGTCAACATAATACATCCTAGTAACAAATGAAGGATAAAAATCACACGATCATAAGATGCAGAAAAAGCATTTGACAAGATTCAACATCACTTATGATTAAAAAAAAAAAAACTAAACAAAGTGGGTATAGAGGGAACATAATACCAAAGACAAGGATGCCCGATATCACCACTCTTACTCAACACAGCACTGGAAGTCCTCGCCACACAGCAATTAGCCAGGACAAACAAAAGGCACCCAAACATGAAAGGAAGGAGTAAAACTGCCTTTATTTGTAGATGACATTAATACTATATACAGAAAACTCTAAAAACTTCTACCAGAAAGTAATCGATTCATTAGAACTAATAAATAAATTCAGCAAAGTCACAGCGCACCAAGGAGGTGAGAAGCCTGCACATTGACACAGTGACCGTGAGGGAGGAGACTGCGGACGACATGCGAACGGATGCCCCGCACCCACGGACTGCAGGCATCAGCGTTGTTAAAACGCCCACACTCCCCACGGGAATTTGCAGATTCAGTGCAGCCCGTATAAGAATTCCAGTGGCACTTTTCACAGGGATAGAACAGATAATGCTAAAATTGGTATGGAATCATGAAAGACCCTGAACAAAGTTATCTTGAAAAACAGCAAAGCTACAGGCATCATGCTTCCCGATTCCAAACTCTATGCACTACAAGGTCACAGTAACCAAACAGCATGACGCCATGGTCTGTGAAGACACGTAGATCAACGGAACAGACTAGAGAGCCCAGAAATAAACCCACACGCATGGTTAATTACTTTGTAACAAGGAACCAAGAATACATGACGGGAAAGGACAGTCCCTCCAACCAGCGGTGTTGGGAAAGCGGGAGGCCGCGTGCAGAGGAATGAAGCAGGACCGCTCGCACACCACACACGGATCAGCTCAACGTGGACCAGAGACCTGGACGCAAGACCTGAAACCATGAAACTCCCAGGAGAAAGCACAGGCAGTAAACGCCTTGACACTGGTTTTGACAATTTTTTGGATTTGGCAACAAGCAAAAATACATAAGCGGGACTACATCAAACTAAAAAGCTTCTGCCCAGCAAAGAATATAATAAAAAAAATAAAAAGGCAACCTAAGAAATGGGAGAAATATTCGTGATTCATGTATCTGGTAAGGGGTTAATATGCAAAATACATAGAGAACTCATGCAATTCAATAAGGAAAAACATTACTTCATTTTAGGGTCCTTGTTTTATGCAAATTTCTATCCACAGTTTCCTGCCATTCCTTACATTTCACAGATTGCAGCTAATTGTGTAATGCCGTTGTTTCCCTTGAATTAACATGTGATAAAAGAAATGATTCACTGCTACCACACACACGCGCGAGCACACGCTAGTCCCTCCCACTGGCAGGGGAGAAGAAGTGTTTGTCCAGAGGCTGAACTAAACTGCTGAGGAAGGAAGCAGGAGACCCCACGAAGATAACATCATGAAATCGGTCCTTCGGGAGGGCAGTTAGAAATATATAATCGTGGGAGTCAACTCACATGATGAAACAAGCAAGAGCAGAAGGTTTAGCAGGTGTGACAGCTTCGTAATCTGAGATGCCCATAAACCAATAAATACATCAGGAAACAGCTGTCATGCTTACCTTAGACGTAAAAAATAATCGGGAGCCTCGGTGAGTGGTTCTCTGTGATGGAAAACTGTACTTTACTGAGGAAACTACTATTCGGAGGGAAAGAGTAAAAGCAGGTATATTTGCATCACGATAATGCACGTCATTCAAGGAGATCCGAGTGGAAAGAACTAGAGAACACGTCTGAGAGACGAGAGTGAGATGCTGACGCGTCCAGGCGACCGACCGGACGGAGCAAACGTGGACGTGCCCGCAGGTCCCAAGGCGGGCAGACAGGGTGGCCAGGTGGCACCCCCCCCACCAAGAGCAGCCGGACTCCCCAGGTCCCGATTGGCCTCATCACTCACTTTGCCTCCCACAGGACAATGGCTGGGGCGCCCAGAACTGGAACCTAGCACAGACCCAGAACGGGGAAGTCATCGACAATTTGGAAGAAAGCAACCTGTCATTTTAGAGTTTCGCAAATCCCATGACAAAGGAAGCTGGGGGATTACAAATCATCCTGATGAGAAACTAAATGAAGAAACCAGCTAGAATGCACAAGATAAATTACACTTCAAGGAAGACTCATCCAAAGCTGTTAAGACAAACGCAAGGTGATGACGCAGACTTGATTATTTTTCAAAATTAAAAAGCCCAGAAAGAGATGCAGGTTGCCAATAATGATAATGACAAAAACAAGCAAGGTGCTGCTCTCCCACCCTTTCCAAAACATGTAAAGTTTTTTTCAGAGCAAGAATAGGAAAGAAATGCATCTCTTGCTCAGGGCCAACAAAACAATGGGTGGAAACACTTCTGCAACCCTGCGGAGCTTTTCCTTTCACGATGGCGGAGAAGGGGAGAAGGGGCGAAGGGGCGAAGGGGCGGAGACACCCAGAGGCTGCGGAAAGCACACCCAGGCCGAGGACGGGCTTCTCTGTCACCCTGTCACTTCATCTCAGCATTCAGGCTGGTTCCTTCAAGTAATCTCTCATCCCACTGAGGTAATTTGTAATTGCCCAGCTTTCTTTGTTCTGGGATTTGCAAACTTAATGATATATTTGCTTTCTCCCCAGGTTCTAGTCACTCTGCTTTATTAGCAAATGCACAGTGTGCATCTCGGTCCCCCTGTCAGCCTGCCTCGCTCCCGGCAGTGCCAGAAGCCACTGCCACCTAACTGTCAGACAGGACGCACTTCCTTAGTCTCCCCCGCCCTCTTGCAGCCTTCCCGGTAGGCCTGTGGGCCCTGCGCCCTTTGAAAACACTATTCTTTGCCCCACTAAATTTTCGTGGTGCCCCTTTCAAAATCGACTAATCATAAAGGTATGGGTTTACGGCTGGATTTCAGTTCTATTCTGCGGCTCCTCAAGTCTGGGCCAGTCCCACACAGTCCCGGAGTAAATTCTGAAACCAGGAAATGTGAGCCCTCCGATTTCGTCCTCTCCTCTCAAGGTTGTTCGGACTCCTGTTGGGCCACATGAATTTTAGGATCGGCTTGTCAGCCTCTGCAGAAAGCCAGCTGGTGCTCTCTTAGGGTTCTGCTGAATCTGTAGGGCAGCGTGGGGAAACCCCGCCACCTTAACACCGTGCGGTCTCCGGACCCACGCACATGGGCGGTCCTTCCATTTATCTAGAGATGCTTTCATTTCCTGAGACGCTTTGTAGTTTTCAGTGACAATGCCATTTTAAATGGTATTTTTAAACTTTTATTTTCTAACAGTTTGTTCCTGCCTTTTAGAAGTATGACTAACTTTGCGGGGAGGCGGGCATCAAGTGACCTTTCTAATATACTTGAAATTTTTAAAAAATCACTGCCACAGGTAATAATAAATTGAGCTTTGCTGACACTTAATGATGGATTCACACCGGCTGCGCTCCTCAGCTGGTGTCAGATGGTGCGTGCCCTCCACGGCCTCTGAGGTTCCTGCAGAGCAAAACCCCACCCACGTGAAGGGGGCGCAGGGGCTCCCTCCCACGTGTGTTTTCAGTTCACTGCCAAACAGCGTGCGCTCGCTTCCGCGGACTTGCACATGGAACCGCCCCTTTTTGACTAAACTCCCCTCACTCGGTGACACATGCCTTTAAAAAATCCACTCGGCGTACCGCAAAAGGAAGCGGGCAGAGCTGATGCTTCTCCTGTACAAGCTCTCTTTAGCTACAATAAAAGGTCTGACAAGAAAAACCAACCAACTAATTGGACTGGAAAAGAAAGCCGAAAAATTAGATATTAACATGAAGACTACCAGAAATGCAATGTATTACACCTGTTCCTATTAACCTAAGTGTTCGGCCTTAAGATACTATGTCAAAAACGGTGCGGTAGAACATGTGCCAGTGTGACGCACGCGTGGGGTCGCAAGTCCGCGCACAGACAAAAACGCTCGTATCCGGGAACTACAGGCAACAGTGAGCGCAGGGAGGCCGGGCGGGAGGCCGCGTCCAGGTAAGAGATGGGGAACCGTGCAGCCGATGTGGAGAGAAGTGGACACGCTGCAGGGACAGACATTCAGGGGCCGGACCGACAGGAGCTGGTACGCAGATACTCGGTTCCTGGCACAGCTGCTGGGCAGGGATGGTGCTGGGGACTGAAACGGCTAACACTGGGGGAGGAACAGATTTTCGGAGGAATGACACCAAGTTGGACACGTTAAGTGTGAAAGAAAACGGGAAGGGAAAGAAGCATTCTACTCTCAAACACACCCCCAATGAAATGCTGTGTGTCTGTCACAGAAGAGTCAGCACTACGCAGTCTTCTGACAGTCTCCTGGCAATGGTCTCCTGGCAATGGCCCGGTGGCAGGAGACCCGCACGCCCCTCACTGGGGGCGCAGGTAAAGCGGAGGTGTGTCCACAGGCTGGGCTACTCCCTTTGTGAATTCGTAAGAAATCAGTCTCAAGAATT